>UELV01178155.1:0-17421 GCA_900490015.1 Megastigmus stigmatizans | reverse complement strand
CTACAGGTCCAACCGATTGATCAATTTTGATGTAATTGGTCTTAAATTGTTTGTAATTGATGTCATTATGGTGTGAAGAGTTGTATAAATTAAATTTTTTGATTAAATAATAAAATGAGTTCAAAATCTGCATAAATTCATAAAATTTCTTCAATTTGATATTCAAAATTGAAGAAATTTTATGAATTTATGCAGATTTTGAACTCATTTTATTATTAATTGACGACTATTTTATAAGAACACTTTATTGTCAATCCCCGGTAGAAATATTGGTAAAACAATATATATAGAATCTCTTGGAGAATTTAGACTGTTTTTAAATTTGAAAGAAAGTAAAAATTGAGTCTAAAGGATAATGTCTAAAAAATTTATGATTGTAATAATGTTTTAAAAAGTAAAGTATAAGAGTCAAGTCAATAGGGCGGTGCCTATATAACCTGAACGATAAATTTGTGAAGATAGAAAACCGGTCTCCTCCATCTAGTGGTGAAAAGACATAATAGGCATAAGTCTCAATTTTCCCATTCATATCATATTATATGTCAGAAATGACAGTTTAATATGAAATGCAAAATTCTTGCTCGTCAAAGTTTCTACAAATTGAAGACTATTTTATATTTATAAAAGCTCAATGCAAAATCTGTTCGAAAAATTTTACTATATCGGCTCGTGGAGACCAATATAATCATGAATTTGTAGAAACTTTGACGAGCAAGAATTTTATATTATATTAAATAATTATTTATGTTAAAAAAACTGATTAACATTTACTATAACACAAATAAAAATTCTTTAATATAAGTTCTATTAATTTATTCTGCTACATTTATAATGTTGAATACGAAGAAATGTATTATTCTAGACGATATAATGAGCTTTATGAAAAAAAAATTGACATGGTCGAGATTCGAACCCGAGCCCTGCAATATAAGAACAACGTCTTAACTCACACAGCCTATCATGATTAATAAGTTCTCTTCAGTCGAAACTGGTAGCCGTTTATCAACCCCACAGACGCAAAATTAGTTCAAATATACATATATCGGAATTCTTAATAGATGGTATCTAGGAGTTATAGAATATTTAAAAAAAGCCCATACGCGCGTGTATAAACTTAGCTATATATTTACAAAATATAGTTTCCCTTGTACCTATATAATTTAATTAAGAATAATTAAAGGAAATACAAAGATCGGTGATAACATGGAATCAACTGAATTTTAATTTACGCTAGGTTGGATCAATTTGTGCCAGTCTGTGCCAAAATTTTCTATTTATTATTTCATTTATTATTATTTATTATTTATTTTATTTATTTAAGTATTACTTATTTTTCCGATTCGCTCGAGAATTCGAAAACTTCAATGCTGGACCCAGATCGTATTTCGAAGCACACACATTTAGGTACGTATTTTTTTACTAGAAATAATTACTTATAATTTAAAAGATTATCAATAACTGATACGATATTCATAGAGTTCCATAAGATACATTTTGTCACTTGCTGCTTGCACCTTTTATGCTCCCACTGCTCCACTATAGGTGTCGGCACGTGACGGCTTAGACGGCAGACGGCTATAGATTTTATACCTCTCGCAACATACAGATGGTGCTAGCCTGTAATGGCTATATTTCAATGGCTCCCATGCTTCCGTTGTCAAGCATCTGATTACTGATGCTGCGTTGATTGTTTGACGGAATTCAGAATCTAAAGTGAGCGAAATCTGCATTCTTAAAGTTTATTATTGAACTAAAGTCTGTTTTTCGTATAATGATAGATTTGCAATAAAATGGACATCGTAAAAAGTTCAAGACATTCAGGATATGAAAGTCTGCTTGTGAATAGTATGAAATCAATAAAACAAAATTCAATGTGTGAGTAAATCTTTATATGATTAAATATGATTTACTCTTTATAATAACTTCTAATTTTCATTAATTTATTATTTATAAATTTCAAAGTATTACTTATATTTCTAATTTTTATATACTTATATATTGTTTAGGTTAACTCGTATTGAGAGTATTTAATTAATATTGAAATTAATTTATAATATCTGTTTTTTAAAAACATTTATTATAAAATGAATACTTTATTGCAATAAAGTAGTTTCAACTTAATATTGATCATTAACATTTTGTTTTTAGTGTAATGTTATGGTTATAAATATCACGATGATGCACTACAGACCTTGGATACAACACCAACAAATGTTGGTGGACCAGCATCCTTATTATCAGTATGCAGTTAGTGATTTACAAGCATATTATTCCTCCAGTGAACATCAGGAAGAAGATAATGATCATACTGGAGATGAAATGCCTTCTGAAACATCGGGTGATCAGAGTCCTAATGCAGATATGTTTCGTCTCGCATTTGCAGCATCGCAATGGTCAAAGTTGGTTTTAAATGCAGAAGGACTTTTTAATAAATTAATGTCAACAAATGTACTGCCTTCAAGTGAACAACATTTGTTGAAAAATCAGATTGAACAGTGGCTTTGCATGAAACAAGAATACGAAGAGTGCATTGCTGGGGATGACTCAGGTAGTATGCAAGGATACAACGAAAATACAAGAAGATCTTTAGAAAGAATTGAAGAAGTTACTGAAACAGATGAAAAGACTGATGAATCTAGTAGTTGGATGAAATTAGAGTCCAGAGCAAAAAGTTGTTCAGGTTCTGAAAGTGAAGCTTTTGATGATGAAGATCAAAGTGATACAGAATCAGAAAATCCAGATTTTCTCGATAAGCTAGATGAGTATATGAAAAAATTCAAAGCTGAAACTGATGATATCATCGATTCCAAGAAAAATGACTTTTCCGTCTTAAAAGATACTTCGCCACTGCCAAAGCCAGTTTGTAACAGTAGCTTTATTCCAATTGTTAAACCAATACCTATTAGGAATCCAGCTTCCAGAAGAACATCCATTTTACCATATTCAGAACTGAGTAATGAAATAGCAGAATTTCAAAAACAAAACAATAGCATTCATTTACAACAAAAGGATTCTTATAATATGAATCCGTTAATTAGTATAAGTTCCACTGAAAAAAATGATAATCAAATAAAACCTATTAAAAGTTTTGAAGAAGAATCTTCGAGAGCAATAGTGAAGGCTAATAATAATACATCTGTTGATTCAGAACATGTTAGTATGTTAAAACTATTGATGGTTAATAACGAAGAAAAGCAATCTGAAGTAAAGAAGATTCAGTTTGATTTAGATCATGCTTATAAGCAAGTTGAAGAATTACAGAATACAATAAAAGTCAAGGAACAATTTATTGAGGATATGTTACAAAACTGTGATGCTAGAAACAGTGCTAAGCAAAAGTTTCAGAAAAGAAAGAATAAATTTGAAGAGAAATATCATAATACTGCGAAAGTACTTAATTATAAGCGTATGCATAGAGATACAGAAGATGAAACTGCATATAATGAGGAGATCGAGAAATATGAAAATCTATTAATGTATTATGAGAAGAAACTCAAAGACACAAAAATAATAAAACAAGTTGCTGATAATTCAGCAAAGACAATTATTTACCTTAAAAACTCATTAAGTACATCGAAAAAGCAGATGGAAAAGATGAAGCAGAGGCTTAAAGATGAAGAAGAACATAAAAAATCATTAGAAGATGAATTAGTTGCTAATCAGAAAAGAATTAAAGAACTTGAAGATAAGTATAATCTCACTGCGTCTAAATTAAAAGAAATGATGTTAGAGAGCGAGGATGAAAGGAATCATTCTAGACTTAAAATTAAATGTGATGATAAAGATAAAAGTTTAGTTGAAGTAAGTGAAAGGATTTCTCGCTTAGATTACTTATTGAAAGAAAAACTTGACATAGAAAGAATAGATAATAATGATGAACAAGAAACTCTTAGACAGGAGATACGAAATTTAAGACATATAAGAGATCAATTGATAGATGTGAAGTGTAAATACACAAGTGATAGGATTTCAACTACAGTTGAAAAGCAAAGGCAATTGTTACTGATAAGTGAATATGTTGAAACCATTGATGCAATGATAGAGCAAAAGAATGTAATGATTTGTGGTAAATCAGATTACAATGAAAATAAATCCAATAAGCTTGAAGAGCAGATGCCAATCATGAATCGACTACAGAAATTATCTCATGAAGAGTTAGTAACTTTATTTTATAAATATTTTTATAAAGTAATAGATCTTAAGGATAGTTCTAAGAATCTTGAAATACAAAATGCTACTTTAGAAGAGTCTCTTAAAAAACATGAAATAGAAAGTGATTCAAGAATGATTAAACTTCATAAATCATATGAGCGCCAAGTACGTCTCTTATTAAATTACCACGCAGAAGAAACTAGCAGTTCAAGTTATGAAAATAAGTTAGACAAAAACAAAGACTTTGAAAGATTAGTAAAAGAAAATCAGGCTTTGAGAAGAAGATTAGCTCATTTTGATTCCCTTCTGAAGGTTTCTGGAAAAGCTCAGGCTGTACGGTCTAATTCTGTTAGAAGTCCAAAGCAAGTTCTAAAGCCAGAATTAATGCAAATAGCATTGCCACCCAAGACTACTAAAGTTACTCGGCAAGGAAATAAGTTAATTTTTCAAACTAGTGAAAAGAAAAAATAATTTTTAATTAGAGTTCAAATGATATTATAAAATTGAATTCTTATGTGTATATTTGTACCTTATTTTTAAGAAATTGATTCAGCTTCTATAGTAAAATTTAGTGCCAAATTACAAAACTTAATTGTACGAACTATATATACAAATACATGACATTTCTCTAATATAGTAGACTGCAAAATACTGCTAGTGAAATTGTTCATAAGTAATGAAAGTAAACGTTTATCTCGTACGATAAAAGTTTCTTTTTTAAAATAATTCTTTTATTATTTGTACATATTTGTGATTAACAGTATTAATAATTATTGTTTTTAGTCTTTGTACAATTGTATATTTTTCTAATATTATAAGCACATACTTTTGTAAAGTATTTGTATTTGTATTGCAATAGATTATAGGTATTACTACTATTTTTGTATTAATACTTAATATTTTTAAGATTTTATTTTTTACTCAAAATGGTAAATCAACTAGATCATGATATTCATATAAACCATCTGAAAAAATTAACAGTCGGTATCTAGAAAAAGTTTGGCTGTAAGTACTTGGCGAAGTACATAAATAATTGTTAGGAAATATTAATGTAACATCAGATTTAGTTATTGTTATAAATGATTTCGTAATTTTTTTAATGTAAAATTCTATATTTGTTTTTCATTAAACAAATATAAAAAACTTTTATGAAATTTAGTTAAATAAATTTATATTTTTTAAGAATAATCCTGCTGTTTTATTTAATAAGTTATCAAAATTCCTAACAGTATATGTGTATAAAATGAGTTTTATTTATTTATTTATTTAATATACGGGAGTTACTTCTTAACATATAGCAATATCTGTCCGAAATTCGAAGAGTACAAAATATAATGAAATAACTAGGTGATTTAATAATAGTTTAATTCATTGGACTTCATTATGCATCTAAAAGAATGTACACAATTGAAATTCCTTACATAAGTATAATATTTGTTGCATGTTCTTCGAAGTCTAAAGGTAGAAGAATTAAACGTTATCAATGACTTACAATTGAACTCCTTCAAATACCTTACATGTCTAACATCGTAATTACATACACTTAACTCAAATAAATTTGCATTATGCTGATGCTTATCATCTGACTTTAGAAATTCAAACCTAAAAACTAAACCATTTAAATCGTGGGTAGGGCTTGAGGTAATTGTAACAACATGACCATTAAATGATAAGTTTTCGTTAAAAAGTACTCCAAGGTCTTTAATACGACTTACTCTTTCCAAAATATGATATTTATAAAAATTTTATACCTTTTTATGCATACTTATGGCTTTATCCTACGAGTCTATAAATTATAAATTAGATCGAATCTGATTTTACTATAATTCAACAGCTCAATAATTTAATGTTTATGTATTATACGGAGGGAATCAAATCAGCGAAAAAGAGTGTCGTCTACCGTCTAGTAATAAGAAGGTTGACTGTACTGCTTTGTCGCGGCAACAGGAACGATTGCTGATTTATTTAGCCTCTCGTGCAGGTGTTATAACGTATCAGTAAAACAGAGAAAACGCGCTTATTGCGGATTCGGACTGTGCATACCTATATAGGCTTAATTATAATGAAATAAATTATACAAAACTATTTCATCTGTATGCATGATATAATCATCGGGGTTGGCACGCGCAGATTGTACAGGGGAGGACCCTCCTAATATAATATATATATAACATTATACTTAGGTGTATTACTATTATGAAAATTTGGATTTAATCTATTTTTAAACTAATGAAGCATAATGATTTGTAAATCAATCGTTATAATGAATAAAGGATGTGTAATTAATAATTTTACAAATTTTCTTGAGAGTTTTGGATTTTAAGAGTATATACAAGTATTATCGGTACATCGTTGTTATATGTATTATAGAAATTATTGTATAACAGTACGATATTAGTACAGCAATAGTAATAGTAAATTTTATGTATGATATCAGTACTCGATTGATTATTATTATTATTATTATTGCTACATTATTATTAAATTTTATTATTTATTATTAATTAATTATTATTAATAAATAGTTGTGAAGGCAGTGATATTTTTTGAAAAATTTTTGATAACGAGTAGAATAAGTATTGATAAAAAATGTTTATTAGGTACTGAGAATTGGTTAATTTGTCCAAATTCCTGTAATAAATATTAATAATCATTACTTTTTAAGAGTAATTATATAGGTGATTATTGATATTAATTAACTTGTATGAATTTCTACCGATGTTTATCTTGTTCTATCAAATTTAATGAACTTTAATCAGTTTTTATGTGATATAATGATCATATTTCTGTCGGATTAACTCAAAATATGTCCTTTTTATTCAGAATAATTCTTTTCGGGCATGGATCTTTTATCATAAAGCAGTGCTCAAAGAAAGACATATTTCGAAAAACTAGTTTATGAAAAATATGCAAAGAAAATATATAAAAATCAAGAGTTTTTGGATTCAACTATTGAACTTGTAGACATTTCCTATACATTCTATAGTATATTATTTATATTACTTTGTTGTTTACTAGATTTAAATGTTTAATTTTATAATTTGGTATATTTTTTCAATGAAAGTTTTTAATTAAGATGATCATTTTTTTATCTGATTATTTTGAGTTTTCCAGTAAAATTCTGTTATTTGTTAAATATTTATTTGAATATAACATTTTTATTTTGCGTAATAATAAAAGTTCCCTAAAATTATAAAATTATAATACATTGAATCTTTAAAAATTCATAATATAATAATCGACATTGTTAAAACATTTGTAAATGAGAACTAATTGAATATCCGCGAAATTCGTATAAGAATGTACGCCGTAGAAGCGAATTGATCAATTCGTGTATTATAATTTGTATTGATTATTATTAATGAATACAATGGCATTTGCTTTTCCAATGACTGGTAATTAAAGACTGTTAAATAATTACATCAATGTATTCGTTTATCATTTTATCCAGTATGCAGCGAGATACATATTTATGAGCAATTCAATTGTAAGTAATATATATTTGTTTTAAATTTCATGAAAATATCTTGAATGAAATAACAACATTAACCTGCACTCAAATGGAAAATTCGGAACTACATTGGCAGCTTTTTGCAGTTTTGATTAATACCATAAAAAAAATGAAAGAAAAAAAAGTTGTTCTGTAAATGCATTACACGATGTCCATGCTCACACACACGTATATATATATATATATAACAAATAAAAGTTATAATTAAGTCGATTGCATTTGATCAAAGACAGAGTTGAAAGTACAAAGCTATTGAATACAAACATTTTGTTCAATAATTAAAATACGTAATACATTTCTTTTTATTTCTCACACGATAACGTACAAAAATTGAATAATCTGTATTGTCACAATTTTCAATACATTTAATTTAGATTTCTTCACTTGTGAAGTAACACTCAAAATATTTATGAGCTTTTTCAAGTAATAATACCTAACGAAACTTTGTATGTATATATATATGTGTGTGTGTGTGTGTGTGTGTGTGTATAAAAGTGGTCGGTAGGATCGACTCGTGGCCGTACTATAAGCACATCACGGCTTCCGCGACTTTTGCCTGAAACCTTCTAAAATCGCACAATATAGCCGAGATTCTCATTTGCTCGAGAGTGCCTTGAAAATTCTGTGCTATCCGTGAATCCGAAAACGACGCACGTGTGCGCAAACTCCGCGAGCGAGACCAGCACTCAAGGCCTATTTCGACAGAAACGAAATAAGTGCCTTAATCGCGCTAAAGTGTCGGACTTCCAGTTGAACATTTCAAGTGTACCGAGAAGGAGGGAAAATTATGATTTTTATTAAGATTTACATTTCTAGTTAAAAAAAAAAAAAAAAAAACCAACAGCAGATATATAGTGATGTGTCGTAATAGTTGTAAATTTACTTAAAAAATTTGTTTTCGTATACAGTACGATTTGTTTAAACATATAGTGTCTTCGTTAAGCAGTACATTACTTTTTGTCGCTTGAGAAGACTAATGGTGCTGGAAGAGTATTATTTCATGTTTGCTAAACTGTAAACTACCATGGACTTGTTCCAACAAAGTTTCGTTAGGTATTATTACTTGAAAAAGCTCATAAATATTTTGAGTGTTACTTCACAAGTGAAGAAATCTAAAATAAATGTATTGAAAATTGTGACAATACAGATTATTCAATTTTTGTACGTTATCGTGTGAGAAATAAAAAGAAATGTATTACGTATTTTAATTATTGAACAAAATGTTTATATTCAATAGCTTTGTACTTTCAACTTTGTCTTTGATCAAATGCAATCGACTTAATTATAACTGTTATTTGTTATAAATATATTATATATTAATTACGAAGTAGCCTTGAAATGGACGGCGGTAAAGTCAACGCCTGACATTAGCTCAATTGAATTCACTGACTCATCGAATCAATCGATTTTCACCTAAAAGGACTATGATACTCACAACGATAAAGTCAATACCTCGAACTCAAAGTATTTTGGCTTATTGCATATTTCAGTACATTATTATTTATACGAGCTTTATTATTAGTTATATTTTCGTGTTATATTAATATTGTTTGAGGTACTTGAAAGTTTTTTTGACGTTTCTGTAAAAGCTTAAAAAAGCATACCGAGTATTTTAAATTCACACTAACAGTACATATATCGAAAACTGCATCGAGTTTTATAAAATTGACACTTTTGCATGTTTTTAAATTAGACAAATCCACTTCCAATGACAGGGTTAATAAGTTTAAAAGAACTAAAGGTCGCATAGGAAAATCTAAGAAGGTCGACAATCGATTGCCCGTAATAAATGTCTGAGATATTTTTAAATATTGCTTATAGTTTTGATCAGCTTGAGCATGAGTTATGAAATAAATTGCTTTCTAAATTAGAAGTATAATGTAGTGTGATAATGGACTGTGTTATGTATATTATTAAATCAATGCTTTCATAGTGCATTCGAATAGTTTTATTCCAACTTCCAGTGTTTCTTGTACGTTTTTTAAATTTGTATTTTACTGAAACGAACTAAATAAGATGATATTCAACTTCGATTAGACGATATTATATCGATTATGGCTCTGCTTTTTCATTTTTCATTCTTTATATACAGAACTTTAGACTACAGAACGTAGTGTAGTAGTAATATTATTTGGACTATTTCATTCAGGGTAATTGACCGCTGGATAAGACAATTACACAGGCACACAGAAACCTTCACCCAGAGCCTAGGGCCGCAAAAAACATTTGTTTATGTGTTCAAACTTTAAGCATGAGTTTTCTAATAGATATTCGTATAAAACTATTACTTTGTAAATTAACTATTATGAATCAATTAAGTGGAGTTTTTGAGCAAATTGACAGGTAGTTTATTACAAAACATATTCTTGGCCCATCGGATAATTTTTTTATAAAAACTATTCTTTATTAAGTTTTATTAAGTTTTTAGTATTTCTTTCATTGTGAACATAAAATAAGATATCCTTATTTCAATAATATAATTACAGTAATTCTTTTCGTCGTCACAGAATATATTTACATTATTAATAAGTTAATAACATTTTCAAATTAATCGTGTATTTTGATTACACCGCGTGTCTTACAGTCAAAATTTTTTTATGACTTTTAGTCAAGTATTTCGTTGTCATCAACGAGAAAAGTTCTAAAAAATAAGTACTGTTTACTCATTAAGTTGGTGTCGATAAATGCCGCTATCAAGTTGATGAAATAAGAACTGCTCATCGATCCAAGGTCGCGCGAACAAAACATTTGCAAAAACGCTAGGCAAACCGATACCGCATCCGATACTCCAGGACACAATTCCAACTTGAACATAGTGATTGCGATCGCTTTTCAAGGGACAAACCAATGGACTTCCTCCGTCGCCCTGCAATGCGGGTATCCAAATCAATAATAATTAATGCCCTAAATCCTTCAAACTATTTAGAAGTATCGATACACAAGGACTATCCTCTTGGATGAAGCCATTCCGATCAAATACATTATTGTGCCACGCATTAATTGACATACCTTACACGTGTCTTCGTTTTCCTTACCACCGGCACATATAAAACTGTGGTCCAGCTCGAAATTCTTTCCCAGTCTCGTGCGCCGAAAACGATTTTGGCACATCATTTTTGGAACAATTGGTATTTCTACACTTTTCAGAATAGTCTGATAATGACTGCCCTTACCTAGAAATTGCAACATTAAAATCCGACTGAATGAATACATTGTAGTAGAAACTCTTAAGAGACACATGTACATTTACAATAGTATCGAAATTCTTCCAAAAATTTAACAATATGCCACAAAATTACGCTTACGTACTCAATCCATTTCTGCCCCAACCGGTAGCCACACATCTCCTGGCATCATATTCATCGCCAGTTTCGGGAAGACACACGATATCCACGTTCTCTGCGATATATACCGGTCTAAGCAGAAAGAGCAGAGCAAAATCGTTGTGCAGATTTCTGGGCCCGTGATTTTCGTGTATCACGATAGCCTCGACCGCACGGTCCTGGTGTGGTACGCTCTCGTCCATAGATTCCGTATCCCATTCACCAGCGCGTATCTTTAACATCGACGCGGTTTTGCTGCAATCAATTATCACCGATTAGATCAGCTGAACCTCAATAGTTTTGATTGTGTTGTAGAACAATAATTGTTCAATAATGCATACCTGGAAACGCAGTGGGCAGCTGTTAAAACGACTTTTCGATGAATCAGTGCACCACCGCATTGATAGTGGTCCAGCTGTTCTGGTGTCCTCAGTAGTACCGCGACCATCCAGGGGAATTCGCCAAATTTGGTGGTGTTTTGACCTTGGATCATTATTCTCTCTTCGGCACCCTCAAAGTTGCGCATTCCACAACCTCCTGTACCAACTTGCAGGGGCTCGTAACCGCTCTTACTGTGAGTTCTAATGTCTGGAGGCTTGCAGCAAACTTCTAATACATCTCTGCATCTGGATGTTCTAAATATAATTGATTGATTACTTTAGAATTTATACTTTGATGGTAGGAATATTATTTCATAGACCAAGTTAATTATATTGATCGTTCGATTTTACCTTTGTTTATCATGTGTGTCCTACTAACAAAAGTTGAGGTAAAATTTTAGTAAAGGATTCAGGTAGTTTAAGGTCAATTAGATGTCTAGTTCGAATCATAAGCTCCTTCTTTAGCTGACATTTCAAGTTTCACTTTAATTATATATATTTCTATAGGTGCAATAACTCGAGAAATTCTACCTACACTTTTCCAAAAAAGTAATGAAAGTATACTGTACGTTGGTATCGTATATAACGTAAATGTTTTAGATGAGGTTAAAAATATATTTTGATAACAATTTATCAAGTAAGACTATTACTTTTATGAATTATTTCTTGAATAGTATAACATAAGTCATTGGACAATTAAATTAAGGTGGCGTATCTTACCTATATTCACTAACCTGCTATTATTTAATTGAATACACGGAGAAAAATGCTCTTGTTATTAATATTTAGAATATTAATTATACTAAGTTTTGTTATGTTAAAATAGCAATTTTTATGATTCTGCATAGTTATTAACCGACCACTGTGTATGAAAAAATTATTTTTCTTGTTATTTATATATGTACATATTCTTTTTTAAAATATTGATTTTCATTTTACAAGATTACACGATTTCATTTACATAAATTTATATAATTTCAAAGAAATTTGTTATTGATGAGAAAATTAAATCTCCGATATGGATGGGGATCAGTGACAGCTGCGGAATGACAAGCCGTCCACATACCGACTGCGCCATTGTCGTAACTTGTTTACTTTCATTTGAAACGTCACTCTATAGTAAGCCTAACGTATAAGAACGTATAAAAGTAAATTATATCATCGAAATAAAAACACTAAAAATAAAATGAGGTTGTCCCTCGACTACCACGGAACATAGCAATTTCTCTGCAACTATAGTAAATTTTGCTAGAGCAGTTTTCTCCGTGTAAGCATTATAGTTTAACGTGACAATAGTTTTAACATCTTTAATATTATATAATACGATGAGTAATGGTAACGTAAGCAAAAATCAGGTCATTGACCTTACGTATTTATCTCATTAAGCTTGAAGGAAATAGATATACTAAGTCTCTGAGTAAAAGGGACATAATGATAATGGTCGATTTCATTCACAATAGTATTAAAATATCAATCTAAAACCAAGGCCATTGTCATAAAGGTTTCGAATTATATCGCTTTTGCTGATTATAATATTGTAGAACATGACTCAAACTGTGACTTTGAATTATAATGACGAGTGATTAATTACTTTTGTAATTTGAAATGGTAAAAAATAGATCACTGTCTGAAAATTAGTATGCACTGATTTATCTAGTGAACTTGTATAACGTTCACTGACAAAACAATGTGAACGTATACTAATTTTTGAATACTCACTGAGTTTTCATTGATTTGACATTGAAATTTCATTATTTCAAATTAAAAGAGTACATTCATACTTACCAATATTTGATTGATTCTAAAAAGAAACATCCACTATTGCATTTCAGATAATAGCTTTTATCCCATTATTAAGTGTTTTGAATCGTTTTCATTTTTCAATTAATTCAACCATAATTTCCTTTTGATTGTTGACAATCAAATTACAATTAAATGATGACGTATTTGAGGCAAAAATAATAAAATACATAAATGACATGACATACCTTTTGTTTATTCGAAAGTCAAGAAATCCAGTACCATCAATAATTTCAGATCCATCTTTGCATCGCATAAAATGTACACATTCACAATTTCTATACATTCGAACATTATCGGTGAAATTTTTGGGATCCGATTTCACGTGACGTAGAATAATTGCCATTAAAAGCACTAATTGGAAGATTCGTTGCATGGCTATTGGTCTGCATCAAATAAGAAGAATATAAATTAAGTAAAATAAAGCTTTATCAAGAGAAACATTTATCATGATATTTATTACGTGAAATATTATTGAATCAATAATAGAAAGAAACAAGAGCTTTTCACTGTCATTTAAACAATATCTAAAATGTTAATAATTTTTAATTAAAGTTTTCATAGAAATTGAAAGTTTTTTCAGTTTCTTGCTCTTGTGTTACTCAATAAACTGCAGCTCAGACAAGTACGTGTAAAGGACAAAGTGAATATGAAAATTAATGTTTTGTTCTTTCTATGATATTACTGTCATTTGAAAATGCAGTTCATTGCACTGAAATTCTCATTATGCAATACTTGAAAAAGATGAACGATTTCACAAAAGTTGCGCACCGAAAATATAACCGTACAGCACTAATTTTGCGTATTTAGGACGTGAACTTGTCAGTACTTCACTTGTCTATATGATGTCACCAACTGTATAATTTTGGTTCTAAAGGCTCCTTCAAGCTCGTGATTTCTGCGAAACCACAATGTATATTCTAAGAGAATCAATTTACTTAATTTACGAATTGTCCAGTTAGTACAATTAAGATTTCTTTTGGAATGAAAGGAGAATAAAGTTTACTGTTTGTATAGAATATTCTCGTGAAGTGATCGTTCCTTGTATAAATAACTTATTATTGAGGTGATGGTATTGATCTTCATGTAACCAGATCCTTTCTCGAGTGTTGATAAGACTTGTAAGTTTGAGTCTGATGAGGAAGGTATGCGTGACGTTTCGAGGGCGTATAAACCTTCGAAACGTAGTGCAATAAATTTCTTAAGAAGTAGATTGCGTTCTTTTTTCTTTGGTTCCATGAAGATCGATAGCGTCTCCTCAATAATAAGTTATTTACATATAACATTTAAATTATTTTACTGCACACTTCAATACAGTATAAAAGCATATAATGAAATTGAATTTTACAGACATTCGATTATTTTGATAAAGAATGTTGTACCCAATTTTATTAACGATTATTTTGATTTAAGACGATAATGGTGATTACAAAAACGAAAGTGTTTTATACTCTGCAAAAATGCATGTTTTGAGTCTATATATTGCAGAGAAGCAAACGCAATGACATGATGGCAGTATTGACATGTTTATGATCCTCTGAATAACGAGAAAAAAAGGTCACATAATATCAATGATTGGTTTATTATTTGCAGCAACAAATGTCAGTGAAAATTGTAACAATCACATTAACTAATTAAGTAACAATAATTGAATATGCATTAGTGTAAACTTGCGATAGCTAAAATATGTAATGAGAAATATGGTGCCGATATAAACATCTACACATTTCGTATCCTTGACCTACATGCAAACATTCGATTAGTTAAGTTCTGATTGTAATATTTCGCATATTTTTAAGAGCTTCAATTATTTTCACTGAAAAGCTTCATTACATTAGTTTCATAAATCAAATCTATAAAAGATGAATTTTTCAATATTAAATATGTGCTTAATTTTATCGGGATAATACATATTTTTCAATAACAATCCTTCTTTTCATTAAAGAGACTATGGGCTAGGTACTATAAAGTGCTAAATGGATGATTCTGTTCTGGACATTAAATGTAAGCCTGAATCATGATTAATTAAAGGTAGGAGGAATTCTCATTTCGATAGGTTTATGTATAGTCTGCGAACCAAAGAATCCGAGAAAAAGAAGATCATTCTAAGATCAAAAAAGTAGAGAACAAAAGTAAATAGTGATATAGGTATTTTGAACAATAACCAGTGATCTCAACTTATTAGTTTAATTTGGGCTTACAAATTATGAAATAATAAACTTGACTTTGTGCAAAATTACGTGTAGATAATTGCATAATAAAAAAAATACGGATAATAATTTAGATGCTCGGTCACTGTTGTTCTCCGCGCGGAAAAAGCACTTTGATTGCGAGGACCAAAGATTTGGATGTCACAACCAAATTACTTGGACAAATCGCAGTCTTCCATAGTTTTGTATGTCACATAACGAAAGTTTTTGACTGAAAAGGTTTGGATGAGGTGACGAAAGCTTTGGTTCTGAGATCTGAATCAAAATGAAATGGTCAAAACGCAGTAATTTACTTTGAATCTTTCAACCAAAGATTTGAATACCACAACCAAATAATACCAACTAACGAATTTGATTGTTGCGATTCCGAGTCAACTAATGACTTTGAATGCTACAACTGAATCTTTTTTTTCAGTTATACATGTACACTTTTTTACATTGTTTTTCATTCTTTAAGACTAGAAACCCCCATTATGTTTCATTAAGTTTAAAGAACCATTTAAATGAAAATGATTTCCATAATAAAAAAAATACAATGTTACAATACATGAAATTCTTATCCGTTTATACATTAATGCAGTAACTCTCAATCATTTGTTTATAATATATAAATATAACAAGTGACAAAAGGCGCGTCTCTTCTCTCTCTTATCTATACGTATTCAAAAGCTTTATCAAATCGTACGCAATCCGCGAGTAGCAGCTTTCGGTCTGCTCTACCGACTATCTTTCACATCTGAATTCGTGACATATACAATGCATATTGTTTAATAAAATATATAACGGGCCTCGCGTTGTAAATTCCTATAGTGAAGCTCGAAGCAACGATCCAACCGATCGATCCCTTGGGCGTATTTCGTTCCCTCCTCTATATACATCGGTGCTTGCGACGTTCGATCGTCATTAGTAGCGCTGCGTTGCGTATGGGCTTTACGGTGGCCGGCATCAGCACTCTAGAACCAGAGTACGTCACGTATATATAGTCCCCGACGAGTCTCGGTTTAATAGCCGCCGTTGCGAAACGGATGTAGGGTGCTGTTGGCTGTTCATTTTCAATAAGGCGGATAGTCGCTCCTCTTCACCGCGCGCTCGCTACACACTGCATACTCAGGGCCCCGGTACTGCGCAGGAGGGAGAGAGGAACAAAAAGTCTCTCTCTCTCTCTCTCTCTGTGTGCGCTCACTCATTCGGCGTCGCAGGTTTCGCGAGTGCATCATATCATCGCATATGTCCGTGCGCGCGTGTATCGCAATACATCTGTTTTTTTTTGTTCCCCGCGCCCCTGCGTACCTTGGCGATTAGCAGTATATTAAGGAAGACGCGCGCCTGTGTCTGTGTGCGTGTGCGTGCGGAGAGAGAGAGAGAGAGAGAAAGTGCGTGTGCACGATTATCGTTGTTAAGTTGTGTCTATTGCATTGGTTGGCGCACGCGACGCGATATAATAGTCGCATATATAGTCGCAGATTTGTTCGTCTTTCTTTTATAGCGCGTTTCTTGCTTCGACTCGGGACAGTTGGGAGTTCGCGGAGTGTTGTGTTGTGTGCGCGCTTGCACGAATTCAGGTGCCGAAGGAAAGAAACAAGTGCTAAAAGGCAGTTTGGACTCTATCATATAGGGTAACGTTTTTGCAGTAGTTTTCTTTTTTCTATAGCTGCACGAGTTGGAGCGATGAAAGTACTAATTGATTAATTATTATTTTTGGAAGAAATTTTTTTTTTATTATTTTGTATTGATTAACTTATTTAAAAATTAGATATGAAATGGCATTGGTAACCAATATTCTGGATAGTTAGTAAATTTATTGGTTTGCGCACAAGTTATTTTAAACTATGCTAGTTAGTTGATCATTATTTATAAGCATTCTTCTTTATATTTAATCTTATTTATGGAATTCATATATAGTTTAAAAACTCTCTTAACCCATTAACGACCAAGACCCCGAATTTTCAACATCTTTTTCAAGGCCTTTTTTCAATTAAAGAAAAGGTTTGAAAAAATTTGAAAAAGATCATATCATATCCGACGTATTTTGAGCTGTTCTTTCG
>UELV01178154.1:0-24906 GCA_900490015.1 Megastigmus stigmatizans | reverse complement strand
AGAGTTGTCTGAACATAGTCGCAGTTATTTCAAAGGCCACACTGTTGAATTGAACGCAAATCGAGTTTGATGCATTTTAACCACGAACTCGTTGTAAAATCAACTATTCATTCATTGACTTGACTATACGTTGTTGAATCAACTAACAAAAAGTTGACTTGACTATAATTTTGTTAAAATAATGGCATGTTTGTTAAGTTAACAATGCTATTGTTGATACAATTGAATTTTTTTCTCTGTGTATATATTAACATAGTTCGCGGAGTCAAGCGCGACGAGCTGTGTTATACAAGCAACGCGCGAGAATTGAAATATTGTAAAATAACTCGAGGCGTACCGATATGTTGTGTGTTCGCTATATATATATATATATATATGCAGGCAAGAGTTGGCCTCAGCTGACTCGCGGCAGATGTTTCGCAATTTTGAGAGCGGTATACATGGGCTCAATGTTTATAAGATAATAAGATGTATTAATGAGCGAGCTTTTCACGATGTGTTCGAAATTATTTGAACATTGCGCTTTTGCTTGTACCTTTCAGTCAAACCGTACAGGAGAGAGTATAGCATTGAGATATAGGTGTACACTGTGTAATGTTTACGCAATCAATTGTTGTCACTTGAGTTATTATCAATTACATTTTTAGTTTGGATTTTACCGTTCAAGCTGTTTTGCGATACCGACTAAATGACTTATTAATTACAATGATCTGCGTGACGTCGTGTCCATCTTACATAGTTGAGAAGTATATTTATGTTTTATACAAGTATTTTAAAAGTCTTGATTGAATTTAATAATACCGCAGTTCGAATTCATATGTATAAAACGTTGAAAAACAAAAATATAAATCAATATGAATATTTATTAGTGAAATTAATATTTATATAAATAAACTCTGATAAGCCACGAATACTATATACTATAGAACAGGAATATATACCTACGAGTCAAAAGTATAAAATAACAAGGAATTTTTTACTCGGTCAGAAACAGCAAAGTATACAGCACAATTTCATCCAACTGCAGTCAATCAATTCAACAAATCAGATATCAATCTGAATTTGCTTATACTGCACCATTTCTATCGATCCTAATTGCCGCTACGCACCACAAATCATGAGCTCTGTAGTCACGGAAGAAAAAAAGACAGCGCCAAGAACAGAGAAAATCGTGTAAGAAAGATCGATTAGCGCTGCAACGGCAGCGAGAGAATTGAGACCTTAGCGGCAAATGACGCGCTTTCGATGCGACAAGCATATAACACACCAACAGATGCGTACATATATAGTAATGATTCGAGGTGCGCGTAACAGTCGAGTTGTGGTGGCACTCGAGAGACAATGTTATAACGGGACTTCGGCTCTCGTATCTTACCACCGCCTGCGAATTACATCATTCCCGTAATCGGAAACACAACACGGATGCCGAGACAACTCCTCTATACATATACTTATATATGCATATATCGACTGGTACTTATTAAACAGGAAAGTGTAACCACTTAGAGGCTCGTCTATTGATGTACTAATCGATGGGTGACATTCTCGTAGCTTTTACGATAATGTTATTAAATAATTGCTACTTCCGACACTTGGCACTTTCACTCGACCGCATTAGTCTGCCTAATTATCGGTCGGTTGTTTTTTGTGCTCCTAAATCTTGGACTAAATTGGACTTCTTCACTTTCTTTTTTTTTTCTGTTTTTTTTTTTCGAAACTTCAATTTTGTTTCTACACCACGCTTATACTTTCGGCGTTTATCGTGTCCAATTAAGATATCGAAGGTTTTTGTTTCGGTAAGTGAAGTAACGTATCGAGAACGAGTTTATTTTACAGGAGATGAAGTACCTCGTCGACAAAAGTTTAAATGATTCTTCTAAATAGCGGTATCCCGCGTAAAAATAATCTGTATAGTTAATATAGTGCAAAGACTATATCCTATGTAATATATGGATCATTTAAGGACGTGGTATTATATCGTATACATAGTATTACTGGTATTATAATTTATTTTATACTAGAAGATCATTGGCTAACGTAATCATTAATAATTCGTTTCTATTTGCTAACATTATATTATTGTGCATTTTACATAATATATACATAATTATAATAATTTGTAAAGTTATTTAAGTCCTTATATTAGTTAGATTCTGCATTCAATTATAAAGTTGAAATATTGATCTGCGTGCGATGTGTACTTAGCTTCCACAAAATTTTATTATTTTTTTTTATTATTTTATTATTTTAATATATAATTTATTTAAAGTTTTTTTTTTTTTGTAAAAATGCGTACGTAAACCTACGGTACACCAACCTGCAACATGGTAACTAAAGGAAATTTCTAAAGGGAAATCGATAGACTTTAATTTACTCCGTCCGATAACGTTTTTTTCAATAATCGAAAAATCGAAATTAATAAACATATATGAGTGCAACCGTTATAATTCTTTCTTTCGTTTCATCCTTAAAAAAAAGAGATATGGAGCGTGACACACACACACACACGCGTACACACGCACTCAGGCACACACGCACATAATGTTATCTCAAAATTTTTTTTTTACACCATCACAAAGCTTCCTTATGTGGAGGAATCAATAGGTAAAACACATGTATGACTGATCTATATAAATGGGTAAATCGAGTTCACCTGCGAGGTGACTAATTATCTCAGTTTTCATATAGTATGTTTTTATTGCACAGCAAATTGCTACCGTGAGGTATTTTTATTTAGAGTCGAAACACTTGCAATAAAAATAATTTTCCGTAGAAAATGAAACACTATATGTAACAAACAAGTATAGATATGTTTAACTAATAATAAATACGTACACACAAATATATACGCGCATAAATGTACACTCGCAAATCTATATGCACACACGCAGACATAAACATATATACATCACAAAGCAACTATATTTAAGCCAGTCCAACTTTTTTCTGTCAGTATATACGTAAGAATTCTGGACAATTACTTTTTTCGTAACAAAATAGACCATATCTTCACTTTTATAATATGCATCCGACGTAAGTAAGACTTTTTGCAGGTTTGAAAATACATTTCAACTAAATACACACAAGCCGATAATACCCATCCTAACAATAAAGCACAAAACAAAAAATTTAATTGTGAAATACATGACCCATCAAAGTCCATGGTTCATTAAGATAATGACGTTTTTGAACATCGTTCCAAAACCTTGGAGCCAAATACGTGTAAGGATTGAATGTATAAGCGGATAATTGGTTATCCAAATTAACGCATAAATAGATCGCGGATAATATGTTAAAAGTCCATATTGTTCTTAAAGACGTATGTGCCGTATCACACTTGTATGTTTGTATTGACCATTAGAAAATCTACTTGACGATTCCACCAAATAGATTCTCTCATGTCGTTGAGAAAATTTTTCAAAGTAGTATTAGATGACGTGATAATAACTACACTGCTTGACGGATAATTCAGTTTTTTCACGTGTGTATCGTTCAACTTGTAAAATTTGCGAAAACGTTTATATTCTTTAAAAACGGTATAGTTTACTCCATATATACTTAAAGGAATAAACGCAGATAATGAGTGATGCAGTACAATAGAAATGTCTTCAGTTTGATCTAAAGCCAGAATAACATTTTCTTTTTCATCATCAAAACAATGTTTAACTAGTTTACCCTAGAAACCAAAGAAACGTTAGCAGTTAATTTCTATAAAACAATATATTTTAGAAAATAACAATAGCTTACTGCTAATTCGTATATTTTGTTCTTTAAAATGTTCGGAGCAATGGAATTTTCAATTTTAGATTCCACAGATCGAAGTACAAGGATTCTTAATAAAGTAATGATGCATAAAATACTTTTTAACATCATATTTACAATTTATTAGTTCAAAAATATATTCTAGTTGTAAATACGTTCTTGAGTTGTGTCAAGACTGAAATAAAACAAAAACAAAAGTGTAGTCATAATAATTATATGTCCCACTTGTAAAGTCATTTTAAAGTAGTTACAATTTTGTATTGAAAAAATCAATAATATTTAGAAGTGTGATAAGTTTTGTTTGAATAATTTAATTTTTATTTAGCAATCATTATATAATTTCTATGGCCACGCTTTAGTTTTTGTCCATTATTAAAGCAGTTCCTATTTTTACTTAGTACTTACTAAAAATGTATTTAGTACTTACTAAAAGTTATATTATAAAAACATTTTAAAAAGGTCGACTTGCTATAGGTATTTATAAAATTGAATACAGTGATGACTAGCCATTTTTTAAAACACATACCTTACTTTTTTTTATTATAATGATTTGAAGCGCCGATAAGTCTACTTTATTACGGCAAATTATTGTAATAAAAAAAGTAAAGAAAGTACTTTAAAAAAATGGCTAGACATTTTGCCGTTATATTCGATTTATACCTATAGTAGGTGGACCTATTTTAAATGTTTTTATATAATATAACTTTTAGTAAATAGTACTAAATAAAAATAGGAACTGTTTTAATAAAACAAATTCTTTCCAAATCGTGGGATAAGAATCAGGAACCGAATCCATCAGACGGATTAATTTTTTGAATGGGGTTTGCATGCCTTTATCTACTTGCACCGCTAGCACAATGAAACCAAACTATATCGTGCATATCTTTACAGCAAGATTATGCTCGACTTTTTCTAATTTTATATTCTTCAAAAATACATAATACGATAGATATTACGCGTTCATTATATTTTAAACGAACGACCAATCAAGGCCCTCCTCCCAAAATATGTCACGCACCAGAGATGGATCACCTCTGCAGATGCAGCTGGTGTGCACCGAGTCTCAAGAAGAGGTCACCGAATAACACGGACTCGTTTTGCCTATATACCAGGGGATCGCGCTCTCGTAATTCTCCCGGGGCGCACATAATGAGACGGCTTCAGGTACCGATGCGCGATGCCATATCTCCGTAATGCATACCCAGCAGCAGCAGCAGCAGTCGAACTCTGTCTCTATATACACTATCTTTTACACACATTGTAGCGCCGTGCGTACAAGCTATGTATCGGGGGGTTCGATATACTGTCGAGCCTCTGACCTGCCTTCTCTCTCTCTCTCTCTCTCTCTGTCTACACATCGTGAGTACAAGTGTGTGCACGTTTGTACATAGACAGCGCGGAATATAAGGTTTTTCGAGTGTGTATCCGCGAGGAGCGCGCGCTGCAAGACTCGCGGCAGCTCAACTCTCTCGCGCCGATTCCCCGAGGAGATAAAGAAGTCGTATACGGTTAATTTAATTTATCGTCGGTGCTGCTGTTGCAGGAGAAACACCTGACCCACGAGCGATCGAGGGCTTTTCAGTACCACGTATACGTCTATGTACAGCTGGTGCAGTATGACTTTTTGATGGATATAAACGGGACTGTGAGCGGCTTTAAAAAATGTCTCTGTGCAGTCGTGGATACAGATGCTTGTTCGTTGGATGGAGATGCACAAAAGAATTTTCGTGCTTTTCAATTGCAAATTTATAGAGTCGACACTTTATTGTAGATGCGTCTGCCATTAATAGGCAGATTAGCTTTTTTAAGCCGTATTATCGAGTGTGATGCTCGTGCAATGCAGCATAAATATTATGCCTAAAATAGATAATAATTCTGCCCTAACTAGATTTCTCAGACATGCCCATGATTGAATTATGCACATTAATATTATTACGCACGCTACGTCCGTTAAAAGTGTCTGATTTCGAAAGTTTATTAAAAAAAAAAAATAATCGTGACTATAAAAGAGATGAATCTGCGTATACGAGTTCGGGGCTCCTGCAAAGGTGACTAAACACGTATATATACCACGACCCACTGGAGCAGTTGCATAACCAGTTGCGACCTCCTTAAATTATTAACAGGACGATCCACTCTCTCTCTCTCTCTATCTCTCTCTTTCTCCGACATCAGACAGCAATTTGCCTTTTTTTTTTACCTCGTATCCAGACACAGACTCGGTGCAGCGCGCCAAACCTGATGGCCCCGCGGTCTCGTGCAACGCTCGCACATTTTATTCGCGCGCGCGCGCGCGCAACAAATTATTTTCACGGATAAAAGATTTTCCATTTCAGCGGCGCGGCAAACACACCTCTTATACAGGAGAAATATCTCTCTGCGCCTGTGTACCATATGTATGTAAATGAAAAACTCATCAACCATTCCACGGGAGTGTCGCGCTCCTATGTATGGATTAGGAAATATGTATTAACTTATAATAGGGATAAAGGAATATTATGAAAATTCCTCACCTTGGATGAAAAGAGTCTTCGTTCTCGATTGTTCATTGTTGACGCCGTATACGAATGACATTTTCAGTCTGTTGGGGGTATTAATATGGAGCTGATGCGGCAGCGCGGCGGTGTATTACAAAAAAAGGTAGCGTAATTTTAACGAGTGCTCGTTAATCAATGGATTATGTGGCGAGCGTTTGTTCTATGGGTTGTAAATTAGAATCGATCGATAGACTGGCTATGCCTTTTTTTTTTGTTGCATGGTATGTTAGAAATTACTCATTACGAAGAACAATAAATTGGCAAATACAGAGATATAGGAACTATAATTTACCCGTATTAAGGTGAGTTCTGTGACATGTCAAGGTGAAACTTTCAAAATTTTATTACAATTAATAGTTTAATTAATTATTGCAAGTATATACAAACATAATTGTTTTAGAAAGACAATTTTACAAATTTTATTAATTACCGAACTCTATAGATATAATAGGTATTCATTGCTGTTTACATTATTTTAAGCTTCTCAGCACGTGTTAAGAATAATTTCATCCCATACAAAAACGCTCACGCGCGTGAGTTCGGTTATCAGGCGTGCGGCTTCAAGCGGTTTTATCGAAATTGAGTAAATTTCATGTAATACGATAACGCCATATTACATATAAATTCTCAGCGTATACCAAGCTATAGGAAAATTTCAGAAAATTTATAATAACGTCATTACTATTACGATACAAAAATAAGTCGCGTACACCAACCCTCTTAAAACAATAACAAAAAACACACACATACGCGATGGATAAAAGAGCTGCGAGGACAAAGCAGGAGAAACGTCGAGATAAGCATCGAATCATCCTCGTAGCTAATTAAAAAGAAGCGCTCATAGCCAGCCGCCGTGCAATCGGGAAATATCTTTTATCTCTGCGCAACGGCAACTCCAGCGAACAATAAATCATCCTCGCGAGCTCTGAACCGCGCAATTACGATTATTATATTGGACGCTAATATCGGAGACTTAACTCTCTCTCACTCTCTCTCTTTTCCGCAGATGTATATACAGTGGAAGATCGTTAGTCGTTTGCCGATTGCTCAATAGCCGCGAGTGTCATCAGGACGGACTCGGTAAAATCTAAACTCGGCTGAAAAGAGTGCGCGGCGCGGCGAATGCACTATCCTGGCCAAGCTGGTATTATATTCCGTTTGCGAAATTTCGCACATTTAGAGCTCTATCGTGCGCGCGGTGCATGATGTCGCCTGTTGCTTCATTGTCGTCGGCTCATGATCTATTCGCGATTGGACTACTCAGATTTTTTTTTTTTTTTTTTTTTGTTGGGTCTAGTAACTGAGTCTTTTTTTTTATCTTTATTGTAAAAGTCAGCTTTGCAGTATCGAAAATATTTTAAAAGTATTTTGAAAACATATTTTAAGTATTTCTGCATAAGAATAAGCGATTATGTTTGTCGTTTATGCATGTTCGTGTGTGTGTATTTGTGAATGTTATTTGCGTCCTTATATAAGGTAGTCAAAATCTGTTTTCGCAAAATTTTAAGAACTTTTTTTTAAAGAAATTTAGTATGGACAGAAGTTCTGAGATTTTTGAGCAGATTGTAAAAATTATTCAGGTGACACACGGAAAGGAAAGAAAGAAATAGAAACACACTTAATTTTTGCTAAAAGGTCTTATTTATTCGTACAAGTCATGCGTCCATTAACAATAACTGTCAAGCGGTAACTACAAGAAAACGGTTGCTTCGCTACGCTGTGAATTGTACATTGTATTAAAATATTGTAAAAAATTGAGACACTTTGAAAAAGGAAACAGATAAAACGGTTAGCAGCACTTCTTCACTTGCAGTTATCTTAATAATGGATCACGGGAGGTACTACTTTTCCTGTTTTTGGATCAATGCAACTACAGATCTTCAAATCTGTGCATTTACCTTTGTAATGTTGAGGTGCACATATTTCGTCACATTTCTCATCTGAACATACTGCAAAAATAAAAATATAATCTCGTTATTTAAAAAAAATTGAATAGTATTGATAAATATAATAAATTAAAAGATTATAAAATTATAAATTATATTTTCTTATTTTTTGACAATCCATTAAATCTTAAAATTTAATTTATTTAAAATGAAATTTTCTGTCGATGTTCATGATTGACCTTTAAATACATATTTCCACCCTAGCAGAAATGTTATAGATTTCCTAGCCAGTTTTTAGCCATATTTTTTAAATATATTGAATTTTCACTATTATCTCTGGTACTGAGAAATTTTATCCAGATTTGACTGTAAATATGGTTTAGAATACATTTTTATAGTTTCAGACGAAAAGAAAATTTGATCTGTGACTGAATGGATTTAGTCATGTACTTGAAAATTGTTTAAAATAGTAAATCAAAAAATCCGTACTTCATCATTAAAAGTCTAAAATTAACTATTAACATAAATTTTCTACAGAATAATTAATTAGTTACATGTAACTTACTTCGATAAATGATAATCGACTGAGAACTTGTAAAGAAGCATGCCAAAGCAATGAAAAGCACAAGAACAAAAGTCAGGGTCTTCATGATGCGATATTTGTTTTTGTGCGATTTCGATTTTAGTTACCGTATGATAGAATGAAGCTTTTTTCTACACGTAACTCTTTTATAAGATAAAGAAGGAGTTATTAACATAAATGCGTGTACATTACTATCTCAGTTTACAATTGTACATTTTGCTTTATACAAAATATACACTAGGGTATACAATAGAAATCATGAAATAATTAAAAAATGAACGGAATTATGTCACGACCCCGTAATTGTTTCATATGATTTTCCCTTCTGAAAATGTATATAAGTATAGATGTTGAGCATTAATATCTTATTGGAAAATTTCCTTTACCTGAAACTGCACGACAATACTAACACCAATAATATCATATGAGATAGCTGTATAAGCTGTAAAGGCTCCGAAGTAACAAGAAATTATTGTTTTCTAATTAAATGAGATTCGAAAATTTATTCCTCATTCATATTCAATGATATAGTAATATTTTGAGATGAAATTGGAGTCATATATTGTTGACGTAATATTAGTTTGGTAATTTGAAATAAAAAATAGATATGGATTTGTAGCGTTGATCATACAGCGATTGCCCAAGGGAATCATCGACTTTTCTACCGAGTTACATAGTGTTTTATTCCCATCTCAACTGTGGCCAGTCTTTTTCACTTGCAAAATCGGAGCAACGGAAATATTATATATTTTTCACAAATGTTACGTGTAATATTCAAATGTATTATTATATGCTAGATTTATATAGAATTCACTTTTCTCCCGCAAAAGGCGTGAGAAAAATAAAATTTTTTGAAATTTTTTTTTTCAGAAAAAAGAATGACGAACATTTTTTAAGGATTTCTGTGTACGAATAGGCGATTTTTTTTCATATACGTACATTTGTGGGAGTGTGTGTACCAATATATCCCAGGACTAGATAGACTGATTTTGATGTTTGACCTCTCATTTTATTTTTTTTATTGTATGACCGTTTAAAAATAGTTTTTTTTATTTGATGTTTTCCTTTTTTATTGGTGAAAAATAGATTTTTATAATTTACTCTTTTACATTTTTGGTTTAAAAAAATTTAACCTGAAACATGCGTTTAAAAGAGTTTTTAAATATGTTATTATACGTTACGATACTTTTTGACATTCCTTTGTTATTCGCGAAAATATGTTTTGGATATGTATGTAAAAATGAATTTAATCTTTATGAAAGTTTATGTATAATTACTATTTTTATACCTCTCACGATTGTTAGTGTTTTAGCTAAGTATATAAAAATAATATTAAAATAAATTATTTGCGTTTTTTTATTTTTTCATTTTTTTTTTAGTAGCTGATTTCTCATAAATTATTTATTTTATTTTCATATTTAATAGTTCGTTTTTATTTTTAGTTTATTCTACATTTAAAACGAGAGTTATAATAAAAAATACTGTTTAAGATTTTAAAATTTTATTCTTCTTCTTTTATAATTTACACTTGTAAAAATTTGCAATATACGTTTAAAATATGTTTTAATTATCTATGATTTGCAATAGTTTTCATTGAAATTGATTTATTAGTTATTGCGTTATTTTGGTTAATTTATATATAAATTTTTATAAAAATTATTTGAAATATTGAGAATATTATTAATATAGGATATGATATTTATTGGAATTATATATTGGGAAAAATTATTTAAATTTGAGAAAGCTATGTAACATTGAATAGGCAGCAGTTTTTTTACGGTGGAGGACTTCAAACAGTCTCGTGGAAAATACATCGCTTTTATTTGCAGATGTGATTTTCGATTTCTGCGTACTTATGTAGAAAGATTAAGTATATGTAGAGAAATGCGCGTTAATTGCCGTCGTTGCTTAAGCTTAACGAAAATCATTAAGAATCGAGCAATCACGATTCACCTTTTGCAATTACGTTAAAGTGCAGGTGCAATTGTAGCATTCTCCATTTGCAATTTGATACTTTAAATTGTGTGATTTTTCGTCAATGCAATTTACTCATATTGTTTCTGGAGGATGATTTATAAAGTTCCTTATGGTCTATCATTATTAAAGAGCGATTCCAATTTTTAAATCCGGTTAATTGTGAAAATAACTTGGAATATTAAGATATATTTATATATACCTTTTAATGAAATTGCAGTATTTAATACTATTACGACACATTCGCTGCTCGATTGGACTAACTTTATTTGTTATTTATTAAATTCTGTTTTGAATTGTGACATGTTAATCATTGCGCGTCAGAAGAAATTTTATTTCCACGGAAAAATTATTTGATAGACATAGAGTCATAAATGTATTTCTTAAGAATGCAGAAACAATCGTTAATGATACTTAATCAAGTATTACGTAAATTTCATGGATTAAGAATTCAGAGAAGACTCAAAAATATTTCATAAGCTTATAAGCGCTAGTTTTAGGGAATGTGTTTGCATTTTAAATACCTTGTAATTAAAAATCCATTTGCATTTCAAACACTCATTTCCACAAATACGTCACGCTTTAACTACTTTTTAATGTCTTACTTACTTTTTCAAATCCTTTTTTTTTCTTTAACAAAAAATTTTGTTAATCAAACATACTAATGGATGAAGACTAATATATTTTTGATGTATGCATTAGTTAGAAGAAGAAAATAAATGCATTGCAATTTAATAATCAAAAAAGCTTAAACACGCACTAAAATTTTTATACAGTAATCTCCGAAATTCTCTTAACCACTTTATTTTGTAATACCGAGCTCACGGTATAAAAGATTGTTACAATAAGAGTGTAGTCGAGCGATATAATGAACGCGCAAAATTATTAAAAGTGCAAGAGGATAAACGTTGATTCAATTGATAAAAAATGCACGAGGAAAGTCAATAATCATTTCGCAATAATTAATTAGCTCTCCAAGTGTTCGAAACCCAACGATTTCACGTTACAACGCGCGCCCACTAATGGCACGAAACTATAAGAATGTGGCAGCGTTCGATACTTTTACGGCGCCTCAAGGCCGGCGGCCATTTAATAAGGCCGCGAAATATAATCCTCTCTCGCGCGATGATCCTCTTTATTATAACAATAAACTCGCCGCCGCACCGAAGTGGAATGCAGGGAGTCTCTGACACGTGTATATATATATATGTAAACAGAAAAAAAAACGTCCGCGACCAAGAGCGTCTCGAGCAGCTATTCTTCTCCGATCCTTATCAGTGTCCATTAAATCGATTGATGGATCTATCGATCGACACGCGAAGACGCGACATCGATAAACTAAAGACCAACATCCTTCTTCGCCATGCGCTCCTTTTTTCTCTCCCTCTTTTCGCGTACATTGCACATTGTACATTGCACAGATATATACGGTATATAAAAAATAGTGGTAAATCGCGGAGATTGAGACAAAGGAAGATCGAGTAATCGGTAGGAGAGAGGATATACTTATATAGAAAAAAATCATAAGGGCTCGCGAGCGTGCGATACATCTTATCGACTTTACACATCTTGTCGAGATTGGCTACTGCAGGTTTTTCACGTCACTTTCCCGCATATACATGTGTACACAAGTGAAATGTGCAACGTTCGATGGAGGATATGTGCCGCGGGATTAGTCGTGCGCTGCATTTGTGCGGGAGAGAGAGAGAGATTCGCTGAAGGATCTGGAGAGGCGCGTGCCAGGTCCACCTACGCTATTGTTGTATAGACGCTCGTTTATATAGACTCTATATATACCGTCTGATGTATCGCGGCTCATCCTTTTCTCTTCGAATTTTTGCCCGATGTGTCACACGCATTGTCCCCTCGAGGTATACACATACACAACTATATACACTTTCTCTTATGGGAGCGTTATACTTTCTTTTGTATATTGTCTTGTAGCTGTAAACGTTTTCTTTTTCTTTTTTTTTTTTGCTGGCTGCTTTGGTGCTTCAAAGAAATTTACCGCTGGTATACGCGAACTTTTTCTTTATTGCGCTGATCGTGTGTTTAATGGGTGCGCGTGTCATGATTAAATAATATTACATTCTTCGTAGTTCTTTATAGTCGGAGGAGTGATATTTCATGCTGATTTAGTTTGAGAATACAAAATATGTTAAGTCCTGCGAGGCTCGAAAATTAACTAAAAATATCTTTCGGTACCTTATTAGAAATAAATTACATTGCGGACAAATCTCTGTTGTAATTAATTAAGTAAAGACATAAAAAGTATATGGAAAATAATGATCATTAAAATGATGCATCTTAAGAAAAACCCTTCTTTGAACCGAATTTCCTTATATTTTTTTATTTATATCGCAATCAATAGCCCATATGGTATATACACAAATGTAAGCCTGTGACGTACAACACTGTACAATAAATAATTGGAATCCACAAGGAAGCTCTTTATCTGAGCCTCTATCTCCGTCCTTCTCGCCGCATTCAATTTAATCAATCCCCTTTTTATATTCAGGCATTGGTTAAATTACGTCGTAAATTAAAATTTGAATGGTAGTGGAGATTTTACCCGCTAGCGCAGTTCAATAGCTGCGCTGGATTCAATGGAACGTCGCGCGTCTTCTGCTTTCATTGAAGCTTCGGCAAAGTTATTTACACGAATCCCCTGCTTTATCATTCTGATTGTTCAATCAATCTATCACCCGATATATACATATATACACAATTCAACCCGATGAGCAATCTTAATACTTTTAAACGCGCGAGTAGTATGTAACTTTTTCTACCAACTCACTTTATTCAGATATAATACATTCACTTCGCGGTGTATATTGTCAGAAATGAACTGTATACACTCGAAGTTGCAGTGATTTTTTTTCTTCGAAATTCGCAGCTGAATTCAAAAACAATGTATTTTTCTTACTAGAAATAATCGCTATTTACACGTTTACATGAAACAAATCCTGTTTCGATCGGTGTATAATAGGGTCGCACGAACAAAAAAAAAGAAAGAGAATCTCCACGTGCCGTCATTTCAGAGCCTCTCAAAAATGTTATAAACGACATTCCGTTACACAATGTATCATATTTTTTCGATTCAACGTACACACACACGCGCAATACTTTCTTTTCGTTTCGCGTTGCACGCTATACTCGTCATATTTTTGCCTATCTCTCTCTCTCTCATCTTTCTCGATCCATCTGCGCTCAATCGACTCTCATCCCGTTTTGAAGCAGCGCTCCTTCCTTCAACTTCTATGCCTCATCAATCGGACTTTTTCAGATCGTATCTCGGCGCTCGCGGTATATCCCTGTTATCTGTCATTATAATGCAGCTATACAAACAATCTTCTCCCCCCTCTCCAACGCACACACACACACACACACTATTGATTCCCACGCGCGCGCGATCGAATCCCTTCATTCATTTTTACAACGATTCACGTCACACACACATATGTCGTGTTCTTTCTCCGTGGTTTCGTCCTCTTTCTCGACTCGATCGATTAGCATGAAGGATGATGATGCGCTCACGCGGCTTCTGCGGCCTTGCGTAACCGGCGCACTTTCTTTTTCAATCTGCCGTCGCATGCGTGTGTTTATACATCATATATATTGTTGTTGTTATTATTATACGTGTTATAGAGTGCATATATACATATACACCCCATAGGGACGCGCGACGATGATGAGCCGGCGCGTATGTAACGATGCATTTATTGGTGCGCGCCGCGCGATATTATTATATAGCCGGTGATGATTGCAGTTGCATAAATGTTTACGACCGGCGGACTGAACTAAGGATCATAAGGCTCGAGAGACGATTTGAGACGATATTCGTGTACTCGGGGGGCTCGTATAACCTTTTTTTTCTTGTCCGTCGAACTCCGGGAATCTGGATATTATAACGCGAGATAATTGTATGATACGCGCACTTCGTGAAGATGCATATTTTGACTGGAATTGAAATTGGGTATTTTTAGACTCTTGGGGCCTTGGGACCTCGATATAGCAGGTTTTTAAATTTCATCATGAAATAGCAATGAAAATAAGTGTAATGGCTCCAATGAATGGAATTATATTAACTTATTTAATTATTGAATTATGAGATGTTCGATCTTCTGCTAAAAGACGATATTCTTCCTTCATGCTTGTTTAATGAAATTTTATGCAAAAGATATGAAAAATGTAAATTTGAAAATATTATACTACGTATTATATTTGCACTTAGAATATATAGATGCTTTGTATTTTATAGGTATTCACATAATTTTGTAGCTTGCTTTCATAAATGGGTAACGTAAGCTTAAGGTTACAAGAACATCGCGGTTGCATCAAATTTTCATTATAGACACTATATACATTTTTTACTATCAGTTAGATAATAAATACTCGTTTTTCAATTTTCCATTTAACTTTTCTTAATATCAATAATGTCATATCAAAATGAACAATAAATAATAAATAACAAATCGTAAATCGTAGATATATTGTGCATATGTATTACGCATTGTAATGGCACCTATTCTGTCCCAAAACTTAATACAACAGCAAATTCCAAAGTGAGCACATTAAATTTAATTATCGCTCTTTTACTATCCCGGTAATAAATTATATTCGTATAGGCATTATAACCGCAACGCGCGCAGCAATGCATCACGCGAGGATTTTTTCATAAGAAGCTGTCTGGCTGTAGCGTGCGCGCGAGTTTAATAGAGCTATATAATACGCAAATAGGCGTATATATATGTATAATAATCGCGGGGAAAAAAAATAGAAATATACAGAGACGATTCGCCGGCACTAGCACGAATTGAAATTCATTGATCTTCGAGAGACTTGCAACACACATCGCCCATCTTCCTCGATTTCAATCAATTTCATAATACACACACACACATACGCGCTATCGATACCTTCGCCGCGCAGCATTGCTCAAACAGAAGAAATTTCGGGGAACGACTACGCGACCGGCTATGGTTTGGTATAACCACGTCTGGAAAGCGGCCGTGAGAGAAAGCACACTTATAAAAAAAACGAAGAAGAAAAGAAGACGGATTCGTTATAAGGCGCCAAATGCATCATCGAAAGAATCTTCTCCGCGTGCCTTGTGTTATAAATCTCTACTTCTGACGTTCGAAGCGAGAGAGAGAAGGCCTTTATTATTACGCACCGAAAAAAGCCAGACGTGAAGAATTACGAATAAAAAGCAACCTACACGCGATATATAGCCGTGTGCTCGATCGTGTAATCGGCATATCTGGATGATGATTATTGTCCTTTGCATCTTTGATTCGTTGTATATAGCAGGCTTCGAGTACAGTTTATAAGTAGGTCATTTCTTAGCCGTGCGCGAAATTTTGATCGAGTTATTTTGCAGATTTATTTTTACCGGTGAAATTATAATATGATTATACTTTAGCGATGCAAATTGAGGTGCGTAATAAACTGAAGTAAAAGGTCTTTTATGGATGGAAATAGTTGTAATTCCTCGATTTGATGAATCCTGCGGTATAATGTTTTTTAAAACTCGATCAACAAATAGATATTGCAAGCGACACGCGAGGAAAACAAGAATTAAGTCTATAAGTGCAGTTTTTCCGGGCGACTGCGAGATCTTCACCCTATACTTACCTAATACATTTATGGATACGAATATTGTATAAGGAATTAGAAACGACAAAGTTGCCGAAAAGCCTGTCAAATATATCAATAGTCACTCTTATATAAGTAATGTACCTATATATAAGCTTTTGAAAGTTCGTTCCAGCTCCTCAATCGGCTTCTCTGTTTTTCATTTCCAATAATTTTTTTTTTCGCCGCCGTGGATTATACATCGGAAGTTAATATAATCGTAACGTGCCAATATACCTATATACAAGACGTTAAGAAACGTTTACGTCCCGCGCACCGTATCAATCATTCATCGTTTTCTTAATAGAAAAACATGACATTATCAAGACGTTAATTAACTCATACGTGTCAGTCAAGGCGCGTGCACGTTAAACATGTACATACAATTATATAATATAAAGCCTGCAGGAGTGCGCGAATGAATTCATCGCGATATACGCGTGAATACGATAATATCGATCTGCACAGGAGCGCGTGCACGAAGATAAAATTCAATTGGAATTCGGTTGGCCAGGGACCGAAGGAGCGAGAATCCGCACGAATTGGCTGTCTGGCTCTTGGATATATGCAGGAGTGTATTATAGAGAGGTGGCGCGGAGAGGAGGTAAATGGGTCGCGGTCGGCGGTGAACGAGAGAAGACGCGACGCACTGTGCATCATACCGGTCCTCCCTCTCTCGGGGCTACTTATGCCACTTTGCGGTGATCCCCTTGCGATAAACACAAAACGAGAGAGAGAGAGAGAGACAGCGGCTGCAATCGACACACGCAGCTGCTGCTGGTTCGAGGATCGCGTGGGCGAGTCGTCGCGACTCGTTATTACACGCGATGGAAATGATGCATGCGCTCGTGGCGAATTTTTGACGTCGCTCGCGGTAGATATATATTTGAACGCGGATTCGAACTAAAAGTACGGAATATATGTATAGTGAATTTTAATTGGTATGACCAAACGATTGTAATGCCCTCGTGTCTCTTTCTCGCCTGCGCTCGCGACTATATGTAGATACGCGAGTTGCGAAATAGTCGCAAGGAGATTCTAAATTTATGTAAGTGCAAGTACGGGCGCGCTACTCGCGACGAGAGGTGAATATATCGTAGGGATTCGAGCGAGAGAGAGAGATATTATTTCGCACGGTGTATAAAGCCATATATACACGCATTTATTAAGCGCTTTTCGAGGGATCGGATTTTTTTCGGATACCCCGCGCTATCGCGGAGACGACGGCATTTCAGTCGCGTCGTAAAGTATTCAATTTTATTTACTTGTGTATTAAATATGCGACGCTTTATACTCTATAAGCTTCTTCTTGCGTAATCGAATATATACACGTATAATTAATTAAATAAATTTTAATAGCATCAATTTGTAATATTGCATAGTTATATAATATGATCTATAAAAATGTTAATCTTTTATATCGAGTCGACGTTAAATTTTTATGAATTGCCTCCAAGTTCAAGTGTAAATATAAAATACCTTTTTAATTTTACGAGGCGTATTGAACATCTCAATTAAGAGAATTGATGAGAGAAAAAAAACATTTATTCTTTATGGGTAAATTTAAAAACGAAAAATTGGATCTTTATAGTATACTTGAAATTAGTTTATCGAACCTTTATTACGCACTTCGATCATATGAGTATACACAGAAAATCCTATATGAATTCTTCCATTTTCACCAATGTACCTCATCCGAAGTTCATGACGAATTCGACTAAACGCCATTTACGATCATCCGTCATTTACCTGTGAAGAAACATAGTAAGCGACAGACACGTAAATATAAAACAATTGTTGCGAATACCAACTACGTACACAAGGAAACGGCAATGCCATGCTGCAGCTATACGAAAAAACTGCACGGAATTCATCAAAGCGACTCTCGTCTACGAGCGCGTTGAAAACGTGCAAAAGCTTAAAATCTCCTATACAACCCGAGAGCGCTACACATATGCACACTCACACATATACACATATACCATTATAGAACGAGACGTTATTTGAATAAGTCAAAGGTCCCGTAGGAGTAAATGTCGTGCTTTCACTCGCGTTCGCGCGCCGATATCTATCTATGTGTGTCTCTCTGCGTGTATATATCTACACACCTATATTTCCTAGCCTAGCGCGCGACCTTTTCATCCATGATATTATATATAGTCAGCAGCAACTACTTCTCCCTCTCTCGGGCCGCAATAAAAGAATTCCCCCTCGCAGTCAGCTCCTGTCATTTTAATTAGTATATAGTAAGCGAATGGAAAATATAAATTGAGATTCTAATCTTATCCGCGTTTATGCTGCTGATCGGGCTCTCCTTTGCTTTACATAATAATGTAACGTGAAAGTTGCAGATGTGTACCGTACGTGCGTCGTCGTTGCATCTGAAAATTATTCTGCAATCCATTAAAGGTCCCTGCCATTATTATATATTTGAAAAGCCACAATTTCTTTTACACGTTCGATCGATGGTATAGAATGTCCGTAAACGTGAATTATAAAAAAAATCGAACCGTGTATATCCTTTTATTGCGCTTATACATCGTATAATAGCGTAAACTGGCAATTGATAAATCATTACTTTGTGTAGTGTGTGTAGTGTAGTAATTAAACAGAGTCGCCGCGCGAGTCCGTATCATTAAAATTCAAGTCCGCGGATGGCGCTTCTTATGTATGCATCTTTTGAATTTGACGACGCGGCGGCCGCGGCCGTAAATCTCGAAATCGAGAAGGAGCAGTCTATGTAAATTAATAGCCTCTCTCTCTCTCTCTCTCTCGCGCGCGCGCTGCATCTTCATCGCGAAAATCTGGCCGCATATAATCGATATATGTTGCTGCTATAACGGACCGCATCCGTGCGCAAGAGTTTTGCATGGGTTTTGAAAAAAACGGTTAATAATAATGTAGATACTCGCTGTTACGATTCGACTTTAAATGTGATATCGCGATTGTGCAACACACATACACACGTGTCTGTAGACGTGTCTCTCTGTGGGTTTTGCCTAGAATGTTTAACTATCTTGGGGATTCAATCGAATCGCTTGGACGTATCAATCGAAATAAAATATGCTGATTATACTCGCTAATGTAACGCGTAAAGTAATCAGCTCGCTTAAATATATCTGGGATAAGTGTATATAGTTTTACAAGCAGAAGTATTTAGGGTTTATCTTCAGTAAATTCATGTGTATCGCTAATTTATGTATGTATTTGGATTTGATCGCAATCCTTTTTTTTTGTGCGAATCCTTGCGAAAGTATACAGTAATTTTAGGACGCATAAAAAAAGTGTATACTTTTTTTGTTTCAACGGTAGAAATTCTGTTCAGAAATTCAAATTAAGTTATTGACCAACTTCATTTTGTTTACTTTTAATTCGTAATTATACATTATTATCCTCTCAATGCTATAACTAACGATCTGCTTAATTACAAAAGTATAACTTTTATAATCTCAGGTAAAAAAAAGTGACCTTTTGTGGGGAGGTCAAACCTCAAAATTCCTCAAAATTATGCAATATCCAACGGACATTAAAACAAATATTTAAAATACCTTTTCGGATCATCGGACTGCCGATCATAACGCGGGGCTAGGCCCTCTAATACCTACACAAAGCGAACTAAAAATCCCCAAGTTTTTTTAATATTATTCCACAATTATTCCATACGGAGAAGATGAGCAGAGCACACGTCCGAAATTCGACAAGGTTTTCGTATATATACACAACAAGGTCGAGCGGTGCGAGCACACCTAAGCGGCGAGATGGAACTTGGAACGATCGTTAAAATGAGGACGATCGTTACCTACGACCTTAGAGAGCCGATCTTTCGTCCCCTTCGCTCATCTCCCAATCAACGAAACTTTATTACATCTACCCACACGGGAGATATTACGAGAACCTTGCCGCGCATAATCTAAGAAAATCAAAGTGGCATCGACATATAAAAATTCGCCCCTGGGCAATACATACGACATCCCACATATATACTTATCCCAATATATTGCTGCAGATCAGCTCGATAGCTCGTGACCACGAATTGAACCTTTTACCCATTACAGTTCTTTTTCTCTCTCTCTCTCTCTCTTCTTCTTCTCGATCCTAATTCCACCGCAGTTCAGTGATATATTGGGTATTCGCGTGATTTGCATAAAATTTCATTGGAAATCCACGCTTTACGAGTGTAAATGTGTGTTGCGATTAATCTTGTGCGCCTCACCTATTATGTGCATTGCGCGTTGACACCATGTAGTGTATATATACCCCAACGATCCTATATACAATCCTTCTTCAAATCATGTGTGTACCTGCATAAGTTTTCGCGCACATTATTCCACTAGAGCTTTTACTCGCTCTATGTTCCTTATTATTGGTTTAATCATTCGTACTCGGCGAAAAAGGATTTAGCGTATTTAATAACTTGTGTGCATAGAATTCATTGGTCTTTGTTCACTAATTACGGAATTTACTTTGTAATAGATTTTTTAAAAGTAATTACAGATTATATTTATTACAAATACAAGTTATTACACTTTATGAAGTAGATGAGAAAATAACTTTTTAAGAATTAACGAAGCTGGTTTCACATGATATTTTATGTAAATTTTTCCAAATGTACTCTGTTTCCTTCTCATCGATCCCACAAACGTAAGGCATCCCTTTTAAAAATACGAAACGGTGCTATAACCATACCAATTATAAGCCTAACGTGAAACTTTTAAAATTTGAAGAAAAAAAAAGAAGGTGTCCGTGTACCTCTACCAACACCTCTCACGCGGTTACATATACAGAAGATAGGATTATTTCGACACTGCGAACGAAGTCATCCTTGGTCGATTCGGGAATCGGCTTCCGACGTGTGGGTATATCCAGAAAGCCATCCTTTCCCCTTCCCCCATCATCTCTAGCGCATTTCATTTTTTCCGTCTATCGCGGCACAGGGAATTCGGAAGATATGGGTGGGGACCAGGTATCCGAGGTATCCACGGCGATATACGCGAATCTTTTCGGTATAAAAAGTCGACGATCTCGTTCGGTAAATCAGTCTCGAACTAACAAGCAAGTTCAATCCTTCGCTCGTCGCAGCAGGTCCAATACCAAAAAACAAACCACTCAGTAAACATGAAGACGGTGCGTGTACATTAAGTGATATAACTAATAATAATTTTTTCCTTCCAATAGTTCGTCTTGCATCTAATCAATCTATAGGCAACAATAATCGGTTCCAAAAATTATTCAAAACCGCAATTTTCCAATAAAAGTGTCTATTACAAGTACATTCGACTAGAATCATCGAAGCTTCTTTTTTTTTTTTATCGATTCATCGTTCACATTTTAGTATCGTATATATATACCAACAATCCAGTTTCGCATGGCTTAATTGTCGCTCGCGAATTGCCTTCTCCAAATCTTGCAAAATCGATTTCTTTCGGGCATTCAAAAGAAACGCCGCGTGTATCGCGCAACTAAGTCAGCTAGAGACCGAGACAGAGACCGAGAGAGAAAGAAAGAAAACGGACAGAGACCGATAATAAGAACAAGCACGTAGATAGACGAATGAAACAATGGTCGTATTTCTTAAGGGCTGTCAATTGGCGGCGCTTAAACGACCCTCTGTATACGGGCTCGACTGACGGATTCCCCCAAGTCGCACGTGACTGCGCGCATGTGTGCGCCGAGTGCACAAGTATTCGAGGCTCGCGTGCGGAACTTTCGTCTCTATATTTTATCTGCTAAACGTATGCTAAAATGGTGAGGCTGCCGGTGGGGAGGGAGAGAGGGCGAGAATGCACCGAACAAAAGATTATCCCGTGCCTATGTATATATATACAAAGAGCTTGGTCACCGGGATGCGACAAAGAGAGCGTGCGCGATCGGTATATATTGCGCAATCGCGCGGCTGCATTATAACAATCGTGTCCCTTCTTAATTCGCTCCTATATATATATATACCGATTTGTTGTGTATAATAGCATAGCTGCGCGCGTTACGGATGCCATCATCTAATTTTGTTTTCAAACTATATATTGCAAACAACAATTTCGCAAAGCTTTGTGCATATTATATACATTATACGGCTCTGCTACACATACAATTATAGATAATTGTGATATATGTATTTCGGGTATATAATTTTTTGCGAGATAATAGTTTAGAATAATAAATCCTCCTTATGCATTTGGCACACGGCTATGCAATTTGTTATAGCAAAATTTAGCAATGGCACTACAGATCCTTTCGTAAAGTAGACGCACGAGAAACAAATCGAATTCGTACGGAGCTGGCAATCGTATAATAAAATTAATTAGAGGCGCTTAAACCTTAACGATCACCGTCTCGGGATCAGATATACATACATATACTGCACATATATAATGTAAATACCTATATATATTCTATATACGTGTATAGGAAGGCCGTAAATGACTTTATCGCTTTTTAATTGCAAAATACCTGAGCAGGTCTATTCGCCTCGACGATCATCGGCAAAAGAAATCTCTCGTGGTGAAAATTCGAACGGGGCCGTACTCGAGGATCGTCGCGCGGCGTCTGTGCAGAGACAAATTCCAAAAAATGTTCATTCCTGTACTAACGATAAGAGTGAGAAAGAGAGCGAGACATTCCCCGCGCGGGATGACCCAACGAATGTCGACTCTCTGCAGCTCCCTTGCACGCAATACTACACAGTATTCAGAGACCGACCACAAACGATCAATTCCATCTCTCTCTCTCTTTCTCTCGAGTCGCGCGCGATTTGCGTGGTTGCACAATATGTCGCGTTTATATATAGAGAGAGAGGAGCATCGCGTGGACCCGATCGGCTCCGATATAACGAACGAAAGAGATACATGCAGCGAACCGATCGTTAAAATCGAAGGATCGTCGCCGAGCCATACGTATAGCGAAGCGAAAGGATCGCGGTATCTTTTTTTCTCTCTCTTCGGGGCGGTATCCGTGTATGAAATTCGCTGCGTGCTCTTTTTCTATATACGTATATATATATATATATAGACACGCATATGCTCGTAGCGAGGGTGACACAGTATAAGAATATCAGCCGGGTCGGGAACGAAGAAGAAGCTCGCGATGCGCTCGGCTTTGGGGAAAGGAGACTCATCCCGCGCTTGCATGTGTGTGTGTGTCTGCGGGCTGCATCAGCACTGCGCGCTCCTCGTAAACCGTCTAAGCCACCGCGCTATATAGATGCCGCTGAACTGTATAGAGCGTGGAGGGGGGGGGGGGCGGCTGGGACTCGTTGCGCAATAGGCGAGAGAGGTGCACGGCAGAGCAGAAGCCGCATCACACACACACAGCCGGTTAATGGATGCCCCGACGAAAGTGTTTATCACTTGACTGATTGTATCGCGGCCGTATAACTACCTTCGAGCGAGGCCTGAACTCCACGAGATTCCATAATTCCACGTGTGTGTGTCTGTGTGTGTGTATGGACAAGAACGCCTTATCGGCGAGGCTGTCCCTTTTTTTTCCGACCCTTTTTTTTTTTGCTTTTTCATTTTCTTTTTTGCCGAACCGATTTTCACCGAGAGATCGTCAAATAATTGCACGTCTTCGCGTATATATCGCTTTTATTATTTGCTGCGCGGCGAAGATGCGCGCTCGAAAGTATAACGAGTCATTTGATAGATATATACGGTGTAGCGGTGCTTAATTAATACCTTCTAATTACTGCGTACCGCGAGACTGGGATTATATAAGTATTATTAATGGAACGTTTATCGTGACTGACTGCGTAATTGTTAGCCTCTTTGTGCGCTTTTTTGATAACGAGTGCGTACGACTTCTTTTTTCGTTTTTTTCTTCCTTTCTTCAATCGGGCTATTGTGTAGACAAGTATTCGTTACGACCACTTCGTGAATTTATCGCCCTTTAAATGTTTATACGCGAGCGGTAACATCGCTTTTATGCTGTATCAATCATGTTTAAGCGTTGTACATTTACACATTTCCATTTCTTTAAAAGCTGGCCATTTCCGCGTCTTTATATCATTGTGCTCTTGGACTTTTTTTCCCCCGTCTATGCGAATTCGAGCTTCCGACTGAATCGCTTTCAGGATCACAATGCGATACGCGACGATTAGTTGGATAAAGATTGCGGGTACTTTTTATACTTCGACCATCAAACCGTCGATTAGCATATATAGCACTTTGTTCTTTTTTCCCCAATTTTACACCGAAGCCTATATACTGCGCAACCGTTACATCATTTTACCATCGATCGGAGCACCACACGCGCGCCAATGAAAACCCATAAATCAAAGCCTCGTCCTTACGCAAACTTAAAAATAAATATCCATCGTATATATACCCATTTTCCCAGTATTCTAATGAAATTCCAAACATGTATAATTACAGATCGTAGCTTTCGCCGCCATCCTGGCTGTCGCCGTTGCCCTTCCCCAGCGCAGACAAGCCACCAACCCCGCCGAAGTTGTCCTCGTAAAGGAGACTCCCTCGGACAACATCGGCCTCGACAGCTACAAATTCGCCTACGAACTGAGCGACGGACAGAAGCG
>UELV01178150.1:2301-20475 GCA_900490015.1 Megastigmus stigmatizans | reverse complement strand
GAGAGGAACCTTCATAAATACTGCAGCAGCAGCAGCAGCAGCAGCAGCAGCAACAGCATCGAGCTAGTGGAGCTTCGCTTCGGCTGCTAGGTTCGCATTTCCGCTTCCTCTCTCTCTCTCTCTCTCTCTCTCTCTTTCTCTACCCCTCATATTGGCCGTCCGGAGAGGGACAGAGTCAGAGGCCCGTGCACACGCGCCTCCTGTAAAAAGGAGAGAGAGAGAGAGAGTAGGAGGGAAAATATACATATAACTAGGAATCGACCAAAGCGCGCGAGTCTGTGTGCGAGAGAGGTGTTCGTTTCATACATACATATATATAAAAGGTGAAATTCAGCGGGTATTTCGAAAGCGAGCGCTCGTACGAGCGAAACTCGCTCCCACATGTGTTGACTGTATACATACACACAGGCTCGCGTATATATACCTACACGGAGGTTCGATAGAGCGCGGCAGCGTGTGGACGTGTGTTCGCGGGAGGCGCGCGCGAGAGAGAGTACGTGACTGGCTGCAGGCGCGGAGCGTTCGGTGTGCGGACACTGCACAGCAGCAACAGCACAGCACAGCACAGCACACAGACAGACAGTCGCGCGCGCGAACGGCCTCGAGCGTAAAAATCGTATTTCGGTGGGAAATGCGCTCCAGCCATCCAGCTCTGTACTCGTCCTCCTTCTTCTCGTCTCTCCTCTCCGGTTGCGCGCGTATATAAACCTTCCCCCCTCGTCTGCCTTCCTTCGCCGAGTTTGTAGGTTGTATTTTCCCTTTCTATGACCCAATGCAGTTTTATCGGGTCAGAGACTATACCCATTTGCATTGCCAGCCGCGCGTTCCGTCGTCTCCTCGTCCTCCTCCGCCGCGCTCGCACGTGCAGCCGACGATATATACGCATCGCCTACACCTATAGGTACCTACTCGTATATATCTATACATGATGCGTCGTACGACTAAATGCCCCGTCTTTTACGCTCCCCTTCGTCTTTTTCTCTGTGTTCACTTGCACACAGCCCCTTTTGAGCAAGCTTTTCATTGTGCACGCGTAGACCTACACTGGACCGATTGGTAAGGGTTGGACGGCGGTGTTTGGTGGCTATCTCTGTTTAATCTACTTTGAGCACCTTCCAAAACTCGCGCGACCGATCGTTTACATTCTCAATTTTATATATGTTATTATACCTGCTGATTGTCAGAAAAACATATTTATGGAATTCCCTTGCCATTTTTAGTATACGTTCGATTTCATAATTAAAATATAATTGCGTTTAAATTCAACATAGAAATCAAAGCGCATTCTGTTACAGACTGTAAAAAAAACATTGACGGGTAAATATCCGGTTCCGGTACATTCGAGAAAAGTGATATATAATACATACCGAGTTTTACCATTGAATTCAAATATTATGTCATACGTATATATTGGCTGGCGAACTGTACTCAAAATTCATCTACTTGCAAATGCGAGTTCCTGTCGTATAGACTTCATGTAAAATAAAAACACTATATAATATATGTTATATTATGTACGATAAAAAGTCTCGAGTTCAATCTTATCCTAGATTGAAGAAGGTACTTTCTCTTGAAAAGTATTCGACGTTTTAGGATTCATAATATAAATAAGTTTTTGGGATTTCATGCCGGCAGAGCGAGAAATATACGTCTTCTTATCTAGTTCTTCTTTTTCCAAGTACCTATGAAATACATGTACGATATGAATTGCAAAAGTGTTTAAGAAAAATAAAAACTAAACATTTTGCTATTTGACAACACTTTGTAGAGAGACATTACGTTATACAAGCTATAAGTAGATGAATAGCTATAATAGCAAGGCATGGTAAGACTGCAGGTCTTACTAGAAATAGAACTATCTACTTATGCGTGAAATATAGTTTACATGACTTTGCGCGTAATTGCATGCATACTTTTTCATCTTTTCAAATTTATGAATGTACATATACATATATATTTTACATTGTGTTAAGTTTAAAAAAGTAAAATTTTAAGTCAGATAATCTCATACTTTCAATAAGTTCAAATAGTTTTAGTCTTATAAGAAACTGCTTTCTGTTGTTTGTAACAAACATTATTTCTCATAAACAATTTTTTATGACAAGTGACAAGTTATTTTGTCACAATGTTATTGGTAATGCAGGATCGTGTAATATACATTTATTTATGAAGCTCATAATACCGCGGTCATCTTTAAACATTGGAAGAAAATTGTCTTCCATATCCAAGCTATAAGCGTTTCTTCGCTAATTCTAAAATAGTCCCTACACACACCGAAATCCTCTTCCCCGCGTAGAGTTAAAGTTTCCTCGACTCGAGCTCTCTAACCTCCTCCCGACCTGCTGCACCACGTCTTTGTCGTATAGACAACGGCGCGAGGACGATTTAGCCGTCGGAATCGGCGCCGGGCGCCGCTTGTAAACAGCTCTGATGGATGGATTGTTTTCGCGCCTTTCGAAAAACACCCGAGTTGCTGCTCGTGCTGCCGCCGTCGCTGCATGCAAACACGTTATAGCTCGCACGACTTTTCCGCAGTAGTATACTCTCCGATAGTGCTTATAGGAGAGGGAGAGAGAGAGAGAGAGAGAGAGATAGAGGAGAGGCAGGTAGAAGGGGGAATCACGCACACACACATACCCTTGACTCCCGATGCATATATGTATACCGCGTGCAGTGCACATATATGCATCGGGAAGCCTGGCAGCTGCTGCTGCAGCCCCTTGACTTTGCCGCGGATTCTTGTTTATCTTGGGAAACTCCATTACCAGCGCAATTACCAAAATACTCGGCCCCACGCGCGTGTGATCGCGCTTAAAGCTTCCCATCCGCGCGGTTCTATACGCAGATGCTGCGCTGCAGCCTCTATAACCGACCTATATAACCGACTCGACAACCTTTTTCATCCGACTCTTGCGACTGCTAACTTTCTCACTTTTATACATTTACTAATGGGAGCTCGTATATCGATGCTTGCATTACGTACCTGTGATTCATACGATACATGGTATAGATTTTTTGGTATTCGAGTTATTAAGAGGGAGTACCGGTGAATGTTTAGCCTAGTCTTAAGGGGATGAAAAAAATTTTTATGGCCTGATTGAATTTGACTATTTAGCAAGCCAAGGGATGTTATTAAAAAATCGGCCCCTTACGATTTTGTTAAGACTAGGTTTGAATTTCGCCGGTACCCTTCCTTGTATTGTTCTACGCTACCAAAATATAGTTGTAGTTTTGTACACTTACAAAATGAATGTATAACTTTTTTTCTTTCTTCTTTTCTGCCTTAAGAAATCTTTATAAAAAGATGTGCTCTTATAAACGTTAACAATCTCATAACATTAGAGCAGCTTCGCCAGTAGATTGATCTATTACTTACTATATGTACTATTAAAAGACTTAAAAACTACAAATTTTATAAGAATTGTAATAGTCTTTGAACTGGTTTTGTCTACTTAGAAAAATGTCTGGAAATTCCATCATGGTATAATATCATTATATAAAAATGTTAATTTATTTGTATTTTTTTACATATAATGTATTTTTATAGTAATAAAATACAATGAAAAACTAATAGTATAAAAGATTAAGTTGATCAGCTTATTATTAAAAAAAAACATGTATATATAATAGCTAAATTTTAATTTTGATGTAAAAATAAGAAGGTAATTTACCACTTCATAAAAGTATTTACTTGATAATTTTAATTAGAAAAGGAAAGTACATAAATCTTATAATCTTTTTCTACTACTTTTTCATAAAATATTTATTACCTAATGATGACATAATGTTGCATTGTTAAAAAGAAGTAGACTCAAAATAGTGTTTTAGTTCAACATGAATTTTTTTAATATATTACGGAAAATAAAGAGTTAACGGCCGTACGCCTGTTAAATTTTACGTTTTACGAGCGAGGCAAATTGGTCAGGTCGAGCGCTTAATCAATAGACAAAACCTGCTAATTTTAACAGATGAGAAACTTACGGACGGTAGAATAGGTTTATAGTTTGATATTAAAAGTTTAATCTTTTATGCGTAAAAATTTACGTTTTCGAAACTATAACGTATAACGAGAGCATATTTTCTATCATTTGTATTCGGAAAGTTGTAGTCCCGGTCATAAGTCAATATATAATAGCATTACCTTTATTTTATAAAATAGCGCAGGTTGAATAGTTTAACGCATCCTAGCTAATACTCGAAGGTGAAATGAAAAAATTGGCCGCGAGCAAAGTTTAGGATGCACGGACTTGATTAAATATTCCGGAATCCTTACGAATAATGAAACGCGAATAGTCGCGAGAGTTTTGTAAGGCCAAAAGCAATAGTGTGCGAGTATGCGCAAAAAGCTCCGCGAAGTTGCCATTGAGTGTGTTTCTCAAGTCAAATGAAGCGTCCATGAAAAACCGGTTGCAACATTCGATATACGTATATTTTTAGTGCACCCTATATCCACTTTCGAGGTGCACTCTGAAATCCATACTCGCGAGCAAGGAAGACAAGCTATGCTATGTATACCAAAAGAAAAGCAAAATTTAGCGCGCATAAGCGTAAATTCCCTTAATTAGTCTCATAACCCGCGCCGCGCGTTCGAGCTCGACCAACTCGAACAATAATAATCAACCTGCCGCTATATATGCGCGACGCAACTCTTCTTCTCTTTCGCTCTGCATTGCATCCCTTTCGCATACGCATCCATATCAAACGTACGAAAAAAAAAACAGAGGAGCATGCATCAGAGGGTAAAAGAAAAAACGGCGCTAGTGAAGAACGAAGAAGAAGAAGAAGAAGAAGAAGAAGAAGAAGAAGAAGAAGAAGAAGAAGAAGAAGCATAATTAAATACTTTCATTCTTTCAAAAGAACCCGACAATATAACCCAGCAATAAATGTCGTTTGTTTTTCCTTTCTATTTTTCTCTGTCTGCTTTTCTCCTTTGCTATTTGCTCGTTTTTACCAGCCTCGCGCGGAGCGAATCTTCTCTCTCGCTCGCGCTCTTGGAAGTGCAGGGAGATAGAAAGAGAGAGAGAGAGAGAGAGAACGATTCTCAGGGCAGCAGCACAAGAGCCTGATCACGCGGCTCGCCATGAAAGAGCGAGTGAGACAGAGAGGGCGAGAGAGAGGGAGAGAGAGAAGAGAGAGAAGAGACAAAAAGGAAAGGAAGGATGGGAAGGTTGGGGAGAGAGAGAAAGAGCGAGAGAGAGAAGGAAGAACCTGAATCAAGGAGAAAGAAGGAGTCATGGCAAAAGAGAGAAAATAGGGAGCGAGTTTGTGCTGCTCTCTCTCTCTCCCTCTCTGTCTCTCTAACTGTGCTGCAGGAATACGCGCGCGTGTGTGTGTATGTCTGTGCGCGCGAGAGAAGGAGGGTATTATTCGTGAGAGAGAAAGCGCGCGCGAGGGAGGGAGATGGAACGAGCGTATTTCGAGAGTGAGCGAGTGAGAGCGAGAGAGAGAGAGAGAGAGAGACGGAGAATTGAAAAGGGCGTATAGAGGAAGCTCTGGCGCTCTGGCAGAGAGAGAGAGAGGAGCCGAGAGTTGGCAACGCCGCACGCCGGGCGGATAGAGCTGGTCTGTCGGTGTGCGCTCTGTGCAGTGCTCGAAGGCGCAGGCATGGCTCTCTGGGCCGGGCGACCGCGCCGGTAGACGCGGCAACGCAGCAGTGACTCAGCAGCAGCGGCAGCAGCAGCACTAGCAGCAACGCCTGCTCTCTCGATCTCTTTGTGCAGCAGCAGCAACGGCAGCAGCAACGGCAACGGCAACGGCAGCGAGCGCTGTATAAGATACGGCCGTAGCCGCCGCCGCGCGCCACGGGCCTTTTGCAACTCGGTTTTGTAACTCGATTCCATGCTGAATAACCTCCCACTTTGCCCGTCGAGCGAGCGAGCGCACTGCAGCCTCGGCTGCCTTCGCGTGTACTTTTGCTCCGCTCCGCTCCGCGCGCGATGTGTGCCTTGCCTCTCTGTATATATGCCTGCCGTTACATACATATATGATGCATATATATATAGCAATATATACATAGCCATGTGTGTGTGCTCTCTGCGCGCGATATAGCTTAGGCGGGACGAGAGAGCGCTTTCGAATGATGCGCGATATTGCATTGTTATTTTGCCGCCCTTCTTTATCTCTCGAGATTTCTTGCTTTTCTTTCCTTGCCTTTGACTCTTTCTTTATTTAGCGCTTGTGTTCTGGGGGTCTTACCCGCGGGGGAGCGATATAGATTTTTTCATTGACAGATCTGTTCGCTGAAACTAATTTGTTTTCGGATGCAGTTATCGGGGCTGTCGTGTTGGTCAACGCGATTGAGATGTAGGTGCATTTATTCCACTTGCCTTTACATTATTTATGTAGATAGCGATTATGTGAAGTATTTCAATTTTGGTACCTGTCTGTTTGTCGAGAATTCGATGGCTATCGTACTTTGAAACTATATTTTTTATTTAAAGTAGAATTAATGCTTCTTTTATTGCACCATAGTTAACCTAAAATGCATTGCTTTTATACTGACTTGTTCCTATTAAACTTTTAAAAGTCGATCTTTGGATTTGCACTATAAAACCGATTATATTTAAATAACATTTGGTCGGCGAAAAACAAGTTTTATTTGTGAACGATTACAATTCGCTGTCGAATTAAAACTTTCCTTTACGAAGAAATTGCATTGCGTTCAAAGTGATTTTAGCTGATTGATTCTTTTTCATTGATAGAGGTATTTTGCCTATTTATTTCAATTAGATAAATTGAAGGTATAAAATTGGTAGACTTTAATTCAGACCGAGCCAATGAATACATTGAAACAATAAACTATTACGTTTCTCCTACTACTACCTTGTTTCTCTTCTGCATGCATTCTATATATTCGCTGTATATTCGGCTTTATAAATGCAATGTTAACAATAGAGATTTTACGTTCGGAAAGGTCGAATGCAGTTCTGATTAATTTAGCTTCAAGGGGGTTCAAGGGTTTTCTGCGTTTTATTGGCCTCGTGCTATTTAGTGAGTCATTGTCGTGTTTTCAAAGGCGTTTTCAAACTGAATGAGCGATGGTTTGAATGATCGTATTTTCGTTTTGAAATAGTTTAACCGATACACGAATCGGCATCAGCATAATTTACGACTTATTTATGGTATTTATTGTATTCAAAAATGTTTGGACTGTTGATAAGCTCTCTATGTAGCATGATTTTTTTACTGCAGTTGTAAAATGTTAATTTCACGTATCAATAACGTTTTTGAAAACTATTTTGCGACCAGCAAGAATGTTTTTCCATGAGAGAAACGTTGTCAATGATAAAAAAACTAGGCTTTTTAAAAGTGCTATCCAAGCGTTTTAATGTAACAAGTTTGAAAACTGCGTGATCGTCGATAGGCGATAAATCTATATTATAATATTTTACGCATGGTATTGACATATTTACAAATAAAATTCATGAAGCATGAAGTACCTAGAATTTATACAAAAATATTTAATATTATGCAGAATTGTTAGCTAAATCATTTATGTTTTATAGTTCTATTTCTTAGTATGAAAGAATATCGTGAAGAAAATGCATCATTGTATGTAATGCAAGATTCAATGAAAGTTGCATTAATATGTTTTCAAAGTGTCTTCGATGCTTCGACAAAGGGATTAACAAAAAGCTTAATGTTACAATTTTTCTAAATGTTTATACATTTTATGATTTATTTTCAGCACATGATTTCGATATTTTTAATTCTTCAAATTTTTCTTTAACACCAAAATCAATATATTAATACCCTTTTGAGCTTATAATTGACGACGTATTGGAGTGTTATATAGATATTATATATTAATTTTCAATCCAGTCAGATTTAATTTCGACTGACAAGTCATTAAAATTGTCATATGATAGAGTGATGTTTTATTGCACATTACGACTAATTATTATGATCCTCTTTCTGATTAATTTGCAATGTATTACAAGTGCTTCCATTTAAACGTTAATTTTACTCACTGCAACAAAATGACAAATAATTACTATATGCCGTATCGATGGAAGAAATTCAAACGATCGCAAAGTTTATATCTATATTCAAGTGATTATTTACGTTCCACAGTTGCGCTTTAAAACGCATTAATGTTAAAAAGGTTTCCTCATACATTTCAAGTACTTCGATGATATTTGAATAAATCTGAAATAATAACTGATGATTGTTCAAGTTACTTATACTTTCACCGATATTTCCGATATTGTATTAAAAGAAATACATGTTATATTATCCTGAGATTTATCTCTTAAATAAAATGAAAAATAGGTCCCAGGCGAAAATTCACTTTAATTAGATGCAGCGACTCTAGCTGACAGAGAAAAAATTAATTCGTAGTATGTTTTCGCTCTATCGTATAAGAGAATTGGCTATAGAACAGTGCAATCTGGAGAAAAGCTTTCGGGAATCGTTGAAATTATCACACACGCATTTGTCGAAACGATATGCGTTTTTCCAACTCGAGCCAGGGCGAAGGCAGGAAAGAGCTGCGAGCGCGTCGCGCGCGTCCCCGGCTTGGTCCGTCGATGTAGAAAATCGAATTTCCTAAAAAGCACCTCGTGTGCGCGCTCTCCTTTCTTCCCCTGTCTCCTCCGGCCCCCGTATACCTCTGCCTAGCAGACTCGCTGCGCTCGCGCGTTCCCTTTGTCGTTTCGATTTTTCTCTCGCCTCGCTGAATCGCTCGGCGCGCGTAAACGCGCCGGGGAAATCCCTCGCCGTTATTGACATCGACAGCCGATAAAACAGCAAGGGCGCGCACTTTTCCGATCGTCTCTCCTGCAATAGGGATGTGCAGCTCTTCTCGAGGATATGCCGCGGACGGGAAGTGCCGTTATTTGCAGTGAATGTTCAAAGAGCGTCATATCGCTTGGCTGAAAGTCGGTGCATACCTCGTTAGAAATATGCGCTTTGATTTTTGTAAACAAATATTTTCCAAACTAGCCTTTGACGAATATTCTTGCGAAAAGAATAGCGTGCTTCTCTGTAAACAAGAGGATGACGATTTTAAACTTGTTTTAGCATATGGGAATTCCAGGGGGATACAGTTTTACGACTTTTATTTATTTTTATTATACGGCAAAGCTATTGAGATGCACTTTTTTATAAGCCTTGATATTATATTTTTTTTTGACAGTGTTTATCTGTTTGTTGACTTGCATTTGTAATGTAATTCATCACTAATATCGCTTCCTAGAACAAGCTTTGATAACTCGGAAAAAATTGGAATCGAAAATGTTAAACAATTGTCTCTAAATTTAAGTAGAATGGGTCGAATATGGTGCGCCATCAATATTTTTGATTTTCTAATTTCTATATGGAGTGTAAAGAAGAAGTATTTAGTCATATTATATACTGCCACTTTCATCTGCAAACTGATAACTTCCTATAGATATGTCTTTTTATGGTTACAAGTACCCGTGATTACGAATTGAGTTCTGAATTTGTCGAAATTAAATGTCGAATTATGCTCGATCACGCTTTTTGTAGCGCACCTTTTAAATTGTGTGGAAAAATTTTCGACATTCTATCGTTACATACCTCGATCAATAAAGTCATAAAGTCATTAGTGCTGAATGCATGCGCATCAAAGCGAGCGTCGCGTACGCAGAATGATGTAAAAAGCGTATAGAGCGAGTCAGAATGAGAGGAGAAGATACGCGCAGAAACGACGTATCCACGTCACATCATGATGAAACTCGCGTTCGAACTCGCGCTCGAGAGAGGAAATTCCGATTTCGTCCCCTTGCTCTCCTCGACTTTGGTCGTCGTAGTACGTTCCTCGTTTTCTCCTACCGCCCCCTCGGCAGTGTCGACGTGCCGCAGCCGCACGAGGCTATGGAACACACGTCGATCCGACATTTTAATAGCGGCGCATGCGCGCCCAGAGCAACAATATTTCCCGCCTTCCTCTCGTTTTTTTTTTATTATTCATTGAATGAGTTTTTCTATAGCTGCAGATTATCTGTTTATTTCGGATGGATTACTAGCTTTCGCATTTCTTTTTTTTTTTGAAGAAGTGTAAATTGTTTTTTTTTTTTAATTTTTTACCGCTTCTATAGCGAAATGATTTTTCACATTTCAATTACATACACTCCGTGGGAGCACCAAATAAGAAAACTGTGATCGATAATAAAATTCTTTTTAGACCGTTTTTGCACGAAGCTATATCGTAATGAAGAGATTTTTTTTCTTGATTGTGAACACCGAGTATTGGAATTAATAAATAATTTCATTGATTTATTACGTTGAACTATTCGTTACTAAAATAGATTAATGCAGATGCAGAATTACTGTAATAAAATAGATAATTTCTGACTTTGGCAAGCAATTAATAAAAATACATGTTAGCAGCTTATATTTACAGCTTTAACATTAATATACTTGTTTTGATTTTATTGCCTTGGAAAAATGGTCGGGGAATCCCAGTCTGCCTCCAGTCATGTTAACAGGAACAATGATGTAACGCAAAATCTGTGAAATGATTTTGCAGCAAGATAACAAAGAAGCGTTCTTTCATTATTCATTCAAGTGCTTTTCTACGGGGTTATTGGGTTATTTATTTACATAATAAGTTTTTATATCACAATTGCTTTTACTTTATATAAAATTAGCTCTACACAATGTGTACTCTAAATGGTCCGTTGTAATAAAGCAAATTTATTTCGCTAATATACTTAATACGCAACGGTAGAACGCAACATTAAGAAGTTTAGTATTGTATTGCATGGTTGTTTTTACGAAAAATTCACGTATTCACAAGTGGGATTGACATTTGTCAACAATTATTTCAAATTCTATATCAGCAAGTTTCCTGTCTATAACTTCCATCGATCTTTTGATTCCAATCCTAACAGCAGATAGATTCTGCTCTATGATCGTTAAAAGTGTATAATAAAAAGTAGTTCGTCTGGAATAGTTATCTATAGAATAATTATACATATAATATTTTTGGTTATCTAAAAATCAGATTACTAATAACTTTTAGCAAGTCAATTAAAAACACATATGTACGCAACAAGCTCAGTTTCTACCTAAAAGCATAGCAAAAAAGCTCAATGTGAAAATATAAGAGTTATAGAGTAGTTGTTCGGCTGATATATACCCTGTGTCAACAACAGTTATATATGTTGAATTTTGGTGGATGTAATGGATGCGCGTCAAAGTTTAAATCATTCATATCGGAGCGCGAGCAACGATCGGGCGACAGGAATTCGAAACGGAAGGTAGCTGCAGTATCGGCGATACATTACAGATGGGACGTCGTGAAAATAGGGAGCCAATAGACCCGCTTCCTCGTCGTGCTCTGCGGTACGCCGATGGGGAATGAAACTCTTATACCGACTGCGTCTCGCAACGCTAAACGCCCACTTAGTGGATTCCTTCGATTTTTCTATCTACTTTCGACAGATCATAAGCGAAGTTTGGCAGAGAATGCACCCTGTTTCGCTTACGTAGGAATACGTATCTAAAAACAGGCAATGAGTTATGCTGTTGTCGATTTCGTGGTTATCTCTTTTTTTACATTTTCGAAATTCCTGAAAATTGATTCGTTTGATCAAATTGCTATCGATTAGAGTATATGTACCTGTCTTGGCCACTGCTTCGATTCTGGACATGTTTTAAATAAATCTTTGAAGCAATAAAAAATAATTAATTTCAAAAATGTAATATCTGCAGTTAAATAACAGTTGAACTTAATAAATCATTTGATATAACGTTTTGATATAAAATTTTGTCAACATGTGTGTCCACAATTGGCACTAAGGTGGCCGAAGCTGGTTCCTTTACACTACTAGAATATTTGTCGTGGAAGTATTCCGAAGACTTTTATTTACGATAAAGCTGTCAACACTGTTCTTTATTTTATGCATATAAAAAATTGCACTAGTCATTTGGCCAATCTAATTGTTAACTAATGTAAAGCAAAGTTTATTCGAAAATAATTTAAATTCGAGCGAAACTGTTAATTATATATACTTTAAATACATAAAAATTATGTAAAAGCAGTAAAATTAATTTGCATACAAGTTTTAATATTAAGCAGATTGTTTTTGTAAAAGATTGAATTTTTTATCACATTTTAACGATTCAATTTTATAATTCGTTTATTTTCGTCGTCTTTGTTCTAGAAGTATACGGTCGGAGTATATATTCGTAGCGTCACTGAATTCAGAACTAGCGTTTTAGTGGAAATCTTGTTACGAGTAAAAAATTATTTTTTAAGCTATAAATGATAGTATATAAATTCGGGGTGAATATCAAGTCGTATAATCTATCAAGTTATCGTATTTTTCACTGACACCAAAAGGCACTAATTAAATGAAAATAGTCTTTTTCAAGTAGTCTATATTTTACATTCTATCTACTATACATGATCAACTAGTGGATAGTCCTTCAATTTAATTTATCTGAATTGTAGAAGAAAATATGTTTCACTTTACTAACTAGTTTAGATGCTTATATAATGCAATACATTAATTTAAACTTTATTTCGATACTTCGAATATATAAAAGTTTAGAGTACTTTTTATTGAATCAAAAGTAATTTTTTGTTATGTATTCAATCAATCTTTAACAGAAATTTATTCATGATTTCTTAGCGTTTAAAATCATCAATTTGGTACGTCAGACTTATAATTGTTTTGTTAATTTAAAGTTTAATTTTAATTCAATGAAAACATAAAATTCTTATACGCCTGATTTGCGTTAATTTGGAATCTATTTTATTCCACGGTGTTTGATTGTTTTTTAACGTTGAAAAAGGCGTGGTGCTTTAAAATTTATACAAAGCTTTAGATACATTCGAGTACTATTATGCTTCTACTTTAATTATGCTTAAAAATTTAGTAAAACCTTAATTATTTTGAATATAATGTTTTAAATTGAGATCATCTGTAGCCATATCTACGTGATGAAAGGACTATGATTCAAACTTTCCATTTAAAATGACTATTTTGTGACAATCACATCGGTATTCATAAGAATATTCGTAAATTATAATACTCGTCGTAATTGAGTCACGCTTATACTTGGAACCGTCGTATTTTCTAATTTATATGAATGTCATCTGCTTATACCGTAAGATCCTAATACTTCATTGACCGTGTGCCGATTATTGTATCTTACGGAAAAAGAATAGTCCACGGTAACCGTTCAGAGCACTGTAATCGGGACACACACCCTAGTTTTCGGCATCTCCGGCTCTTGTTCGACGCTCGTGCGACTCCCCCTATAGGTCGGATTCGAGCATCGAAGGGGCTGAGGAGCCCTTCGAAAGAGCAACAGCTGTGCCGGCGCATGTGGGCAGCCCGTCACAAGAAGCATCGGGCCACGTGTATAGAGGCCGAAACGCTCGAGAGAAGCCAGACTGTCGGGCCAGACCCTGACACTGCGGCCAGCAGCCGGCTGTTCGACGCATAGCGGCAGCTGCAGATGGCCCGCCGCCGCGTCTTGCCTTGCTGCAGCTCCCTACCCTCCAACTTTGCCGCTATGCGTCTAACTTCTTTTGCTCCTCGTCTTCGTGGTCTTTGTTCACCGAGTGCCTGGATTATCGATTCTTTTATATATATATATATATATTGTTTGAAATTTTCAAAGCTTTTTTTTATCAAAGCTATATATATGTATATATATATATTTGATATAAAGAGTCGCTTTAATCAATTTTCGTAAAATGCTTATACCTGCACTGATTTATAAATCTCACGTAATCGTATTAATATGAATGAGTTGCGTGAGAACAAACATCAATTACATTCTCACTAATCAGTATTCTAGGAATTAAAATTATTTTACAAAGATATCACTTTAGACAAAGATATATAGATATAGGTTTGCATTCGAACGGTTTGCATTGATACGAATGGAGCATCAACGCGATTAGCATTATGCACACTGTGGAAGATTGTATGGACATCAAAAGTTACGTCTAACAAGTGGCGACTGTATAGACCCATTATTTAGCAAACATGCGGAAATCTCTCGCCGCCTCCCATGTGATTAACGGATCAGCAATGAACACAGCCTCTGACATCACTGAAAGCCTTGAAGTACTCGAGCTGTCATATTATGCTTACTTCCACTCGGGAGGTCAGTCAACTTGCGCTGATTTCTACGAAGCTACCCTCGCCGGGTTCAGAGTAGTATTGCGTAATGACGCGCTCGTTCCTTTCGTAGCTAGCAATTTTCTCGGTAACTCGGCCCATTATGCGCTGCGAGCTTCACCGCACTAATACTCCTATCGACAATATGTGTTTATCCTATTTTTTTTCTTTTTTCTTTTTCAAGACCAAAGCTAAATACGGAGAAGTGTTATTTACTCAAGGTCGCTGTGCGTTCGCTAAATTTTCCGGCGCTGTACATTTACAATTTTTTACCAAACATTATTTTGTTGTATTATAAAAAAATATAGGCGGATAATAATTTTGATATACTTGTTTGCTAAATAAAGTTGAAGATTTAAAAAAAAAGTAATAATTCTGATACTATTGACAATATAGAAATGAGAATAAATTGAAGTTTTTTATTCATTTTAATTATTTTTAATTTAAGAATGAACACACATAAATAAATTTTTTTTAAATTAATGAGATAATGTGCATTTATTTGGTTTTGGGTTTTGGGTTTTGGGTATCATATTTCAGTGGATTAATTATTTGTTCTAAAATTGTCTAAATTAATTCGAGTGTACTTCGCATATTTTAACGACAGTTGCTTAAACAACTAACTGTAATATTGTCATATCCGCAGTTTACGTCTAACCGAAAACTATGGTCAGGACAGTATTTTGTTATTAAAATTCTTATATTACGTATTCTATTGTAGGTAGTTACATCAAGACACCTTGAAAATAGTATTTAATTAGCAGGAAATATACGAGGTTATATAAAGTGGATGCTGTTTCTAAACTCAAGTTCATGGATAATGTATATAAGATACAATCTACTTCTATCAATTTATTACGTAATCTTACATTAATACTAGCTCAAAAAATATCATATGAAATATGTAACATTTAGTTATATCATTATTGATTATAAAATTTAACTATAATATTGTATTTACTCTATATTATACATAAAATGTTTTAGTAAGAGATTTGTTGTATGTTCTTGATGCATTCAAGGCTTTAAATAATACAGAAGTGAAAAATAAAAACGTCATTTCATTGAATTATTTTTTTAAGTATAAAAACTTAAACAAACAATTTTTTAAAAGTTGTGAGTTAAAAATAAGATCCAATAAGACTAGTGTTATAACAAGCCTCCGCATAAGTCAAGGGACAGTGCACAATTACATATATAGTGCAAAAGTTGGATTAGCCAATGGGAAACAAAATTTGACTAAACTGTGATTTTTTGTGAATCTTGTTAAGGCTAGCATGTCATTGTCGGATCTTCCTTGTGCACTATATTTGTGCTCTGTTGCTTGGCAGTTCCTTTCTGAAGAATCGTTTTCGGTCTTGCATGCAGTTGATACTGTATTCTTCGGTATTATACTATTTTTCTAACTCTGTATTTTGAAATATTAGGTTGCCACTCAATGTAATTTAAGCAAATACTTTTTCAGTGTTTCGAAGTCACAGAGTATTTTTTTATCAGATAGAAAGTTATTTTCTTGTAAATTTTCAAATAGTTATTATCTCCCATTATAAGGTAGAATGTTTTTAACCTTAGCTGCACTGAGCTCATTTGGACCACAAAAAATGTCCTCGTGAGTTGGACACACATTAGTGGTTTTACTTAAAAACTGATATACAGGAGTTTTCGAGCTCGCTAATTATGAATCCGTTGTAAGTAAAGTCGACGACGTGTGTCCGATATGTGAGGGTGACTGGTTGCCCCTCAAAAACCCCAGTTCGTGCATCGAGGGTTAAAGAATACTTTAAAACATGTCTTCCGTATTATCCAATCCTCAAAAAAAATAAGAAGTACCGAGAACATAAAAAGCCTCAAACAATGTATTGTACCTTTTTATGTACTATAATTTTATAATACGATCATAAATGGTAAGTAAAATGCCAAATTAACAATAAAAATTGGCACTACAGGAGTTATTAATATTTTTTGTAGAGACAGAATACGTTTCAATACTGGTCAATTTCGTCTATCCTATTTCTTTTATTATTTCTTCAAAAACATATTCTTTCCAAAATAATCTTGTGTACCTACAGGTAACTCTTATACTACAGTGAATTTAAATATATAGAAGTGCCATACTCTTAACCATAAATTTCAGTTTCGATTAAAATAAATCAGTTAAATGTTCGTTCATGGATGCCAATAGCGTCGGTAAGTTAATATTACGTAAATCACTCCTTCACGTCCCCTTAATCTGGCAATGAAGAAAATAGCACGTAAAATCATGTATTTGGAAAAACGGCTCAATTAGGAAAATAAATGTTTACGATCAATTAAGTAAATGACCAGGTAGGCAAAAATAAACAAGCGATAGCGCATCTAAAAGTTCATACTGTCTTTGCGTCGTGAAAATAGCTATACGAGATCCTTACAAAGCAACCAAAATATGCGCAAGTCCGAGCGCTCGTGGAGTAGTAAAACCGCAACGCTTCTTCCTGTTGCGTCACGCATGCCAAAGCATAACAGTACAACGTGCGCCTAGTATAGGCTGTGCCGATCTGAGCAGCTTACAAAGCCATGCATTAAACTGCAGTGGAAAGTTAAATTAATCATCATTTTTGATTTTTGGAAATCATTATTTTTTATACAGATTTTTAATTTTAAGTATAGATAATAAATTTTTTAACTTTTATAAAATAGTAAAGATCGCATTAATATTCATTTCAAATTGGATAAAACAGAAAAGTATATTTAAATTAAAAATTATAATAATAATTTCGTTTTAAAGTATTGTCAGCAAAGTTACTTATTTTGCCACAAGACTCATATACTATTTTTGTTATCAGTGTTGATACACACGTTGTAACGTAAAAATATTGTATTATAAAGCAAATATTATATCATAATAGCCTTTAATGAGACCCGTCTGGTCTGGTCTGGTCTGGTCATCTCCTCCTAAGTTTGTAGTAACTATTCTTATGTAATTTTTATAACTGTACCTTTTAACCCTTCTATGCACCATGACAAGATATCTCATTCAAAATAGACACAATTACTACATAGTTCATATAAGTCCGTGCGTAGGAGGGTTACTATGATGATAATTATTTCTGCATTTACTATAAGATGATTGAGTACAAAAGTTATATGTAGCTTTAACTTTAATCCTTTCACCCAATATACATTGGCATGGGCACAATCATTTGAGTTTTTGTAGAATTACGTGAACAAACTCAAATTTTTACATTTTAAACGTATGTTTTAGATTAAAGTGGCCTATTCCACATATCGTAATAGGATTATAACTTATCGTATATCTAATTGGAGCCGAGAAAATCCAATAAATAAAAATAATTTTATTACAGAATTCAAATTGAGCATGACTACCAATCATCCTAAAATTATTTTGAAATCGTATCCTCTTCGGAAGATAAATCAGGCCTGAAAGGGTTAAGCACTCTTATTACATTTGATCATATTGTCGCCTCGGTGAATAAAAGACTTAACTCAAATTTTGCATTCTAAAAGGGTTCTAACTTGACTCTTTTGGTCAAAAAGGTTTTGCTCAGCTCTTCTGGTCCAAAAGGTTCGATCTCAGTTTATCTGGGTAAAAAGGCTCAACTTTTTCTTTCTCAAATATTCTGCGTCATCCGTTAAGATTGTCGGTATAAAACAATTAAGTAATTATTCCGAAACTCGTATAGGAATTATTTATCTCCAAAAATTAAAGGAATACAGCTATACATTTTTTTTAAAATTTTTTAAGCCCTTTTGTTGCTTATATTGGGTTTATGACAACTTTTAGTCCACGCAAGAAAAGGAATATAGTCAACTTTGATCTTATATATATTTATTCCATAACATTTTGAGATTAATGTATAAAAACTCCAAAAAAGTTTTCCAAGTTTTCTGCTTAAAAATATTCGATCTCAACTTTTCTGCTTAAAAAGCCCAATACATCTGAATAAAATGATTTTTTTTTTCAATTTTTAGTCAAAAGGGTCTATCTATCTTTACTTTTTTTATCATAAGGGTTCTTTCTCGGTTTTACTGAGGCTTTTTCTTAATATGTTTAGTCAGAAAGGTTTTATGT
>UELV01178143.1:0-21746 GCA_900490015.1 Megastigmus stigmatizans | reverse complement strand
CTATTATTATTAGTTTCTAAAAAATGAAAATAGTTAATAACTATTAAAAACTGTTACTATAGTCTTAAGTCTTACATTTATAAATCGTTATTAATTTTTATTGTCAGTTTTTTTTATTTATTGGAACATATTTGTAATTTTTATAAAGCATCAATGGCTTTCAAGAAATAAATTTATTTCTCGCCATTTACATAAGATTATAGTCTGCTTGCGGTTTCGCAGGGGTGCTTTCTAGGGGTTAGGTAGGTCAGTGGTAGGTCGGTTAGTTGGGGTAGCTGGCTTGCGGCGTAGGATCCAACTATTTCAAGAAAAAACAAACGACTAAAGTCGCTTTCTCCGGGGTTAGAAGGGTTAGCCTGCTTGTGGTTTGGTAGGGGTGGTTTCTAGAGGTTAGATGGGTTAGGGGTAGGTCGGTTAGTTGAGGTGACTCGCTTACGGCGAAGGATCAAAATATTTCAAGAATAAATAAACGATTAAACTTGCTTTTCCCAGGGTTAAATGGATTATCCTGCTTCTGGTTTGGTACGGGTGGATTCTAGGGGTTAGGTAGGTTAGGGGTAGGTCGGTTAGTTGGGGTAGCTCGCTTGCGGCGTAGGATCCAACTATTTCAAGAAAAAGCAAACGACGAAAGTCGCTTTCTCCGGGGTTAGAAGGGTTGGCCTGCTTTTGGTTTGGTAGGGGTGGTTTCTAGAGGTTAGGTGGGGTAAGGGTAGGTCGGGTTAGCTCGCTTGCGTCGTAGGATCCAATTATTTCAAGAAAAAACAAACGACTAAAGTCGCTTTCTCCGGGGTTAGAAGGGTTAGCTTGCTTGTGGTATGGCAAAGGTGGTTTCTAGGGGTGAAACACCCTTATAACATTTTTTCTTGGAAAATCCCGAAACACGTCAATTGAAATTTGGAATTTTCTCATAATCAGTGCAATTTTTAACTCACTCGAGCTGATTTACTAAATTACATGTCGTAATAAAGTAAAAAAAAATAGCGAATTTACCCCTATAAAAAGTGGGGTTGAAACTCTTCGGCATAAATGTTGTGTCCTTAGAAGCGCCTTTTCATAAGAAATTTTTTGGCGTTGAGTTTATTTCTAAATATTCATTAGATGCTGAGAAATATTAAAAAAATAATTTTAGGGATTGACTTTGGGGGTGGATTTCACCCCTTAAAAGTGGATGTCAGCCGATGAGAAAAAATACGTATCTATTATTTTTTCAAGTACTATAACATATCCAAAAATCATCAAAATCGGTGGGGTCGGGTTGGGGTGGTTCCCTTGTTAGTCCTCTGCAGAATTTAAAAATTATTTTAATTTTATTCATAATAGTTCTACAGTCGTTTGAAAAATGATCTATGGCCTTGCAATTGACGCATGCTGTTGAATAACAATACACAGCTTCGTGATGATTATTTCTGCAAATTTTACAAGTTAAAATCTTGTTTGAATATGTTATAGGCCTCACATTAAATCGACCAAATGTGTTTATAATTTGTTTCCCATGATTTTTTTCGATTAAATAGATTCCTTTTTATTTATATTGCTGCAAGAGACGCTTTTTCTAATTTTGTGTGATTTGCAATTCTTTCTTGTAGTATTAGATTTCGTCTATCTTCAAAATATCTTACTGCAGCGCTATTTAGGATTGTCTCGAATTCTTCCAGTGTCGCCGCTATTAGTCATGCTGCCGTTCTTTTCAATTCCTTCAGTTGCTTTATTACTTTTTATTTTTTTAGTAAAATCGATAACTGATTTATCGTCCTCTTTGAAAATTTGGAACAATTTTCCGCCGAGTTGATAAATATCGTCTTCTGTGGGGTACAAAATTTTTATTGCTTATATTAAATAGTTTGTTATTTATTGGAGATTTTTTCCAATACTTTATCGAATTGTTCTTTTAATTTTATTTTTAAAATGTTAGCTAGATTTCCTTCATCAATCTCTTGTATAATAGGTTTTGCTTGTTCCAATTTTTGTAGATAGTACCTCACAGGTATGCTTCTACCGTCAAATTCTGGTACCAAATTTACTACGTCCTTAAGAGGTGATTTCGATGCAGTTTCATTAACAATATTTTCTTGATTATTTATTGGTCTTAATGTTGTTATAGCTATACAGTCACATCCAAAAGCTTGTTTTTACTTAAATCGTAAATAAATAATTCTATAATTTTAAATTTATAATTTGGTTTGTGCATAATAGAAAACTGAACAATATATGCTTCGAAAACTCCAAATCGGATCAATGATAAAAAGTGGCATGGTTTTTATAAAAGCTTATTTTGCGTTCTTAAGCAACAATTCCTTATCCAATGCCACCTTTTTACTATTGATCCGATTTGGAATTTTCAAATCTCATGTTCGTCAGTTTAACATTTTCCACAAATCGCCTTGGTCCATAATTTAAATTTCACAATACAGAATTATTTATATACGATTTAAGTAAAAACAAGATTTTGGATGCGACTGTGTATCCAGAATAACCGTAAGTCTATTAAATTAATTTCGATTTGTCCAGTTCTCCGCTTGGTGTTATACTTTGTTTTTTTGATAGTCGATTTTTCAATTTTCAATATAAATAATTCGTAGTTTTGGTAAAGCGCCCAAATTTTTACTAATAGTTCTCGCGTCCTTCTGCGTTATTGAATTATTGGTACAATTCGTGACAGTATGGTGCGTTTTTACTGGTGAACATAGTATTTTGATGCTTTTTCGCAAAACTAGATTCCCTCAGATTTTTAGCTAATTTCCTTATTGTTTTACGTATTTTATTTAAATTATCTTCTTTATTAATCTGAATTCCAATCTGTTCACAGATTTCTCTAAGATCTTTTTTCAAATTGTCCTGTATCATGCGGTTTTCCCATCTTCAATATCTTTAATTAATTTTACTACACTTTAATGCTTTACGGTTCATAATGTTCACCGTAATAGAAATTATTCTTATTTGTTGTATTATATTTCTACGTATGTTTAATGTATTTTATTATTTTATAAAATAGAACTACTTATTATGCCTTACTTTGATGTAAATGATAAACATTAAGGAGATGTATTACTCAATATTTACCGACGTTGCACTATTTTGAGTCCAATAAAAAAAAAATACTTGTGTTAATGTAAAATAAAGACATCATTGCACTTTTTTGGATCATAAACTACCATTTCGCAAAGTTTCCATCGGATATTTAAAGACTACTGAAAATGGCAGTTCAACAAATCATTCGTTAGGATATACAATTTTTAATAAAAAAATAAAGAAATATTTATCGAATGAAAAGTCATTTTCTCATGTGAACTTTATAAACATAAAATAAATTAAAAATATTACTTTCTATACATGAAAATTACAAGTTTCTATAATAATATAGATATACACAAACTTGAATAACAAACATAGCTTGTGTTTCGCATCAGCCAGGACTCCCACGAAGAAACAAATTTTTTTAAATACTTTGGTGCGAAATCTGAATTTTTTTGGCGTAAGAAATTTTCAAATTGCTCTAAAAAATCAGCCTTATGAGATTCCAAACTAGAATCTATTTTAGAATATGTATTTTGATTGAATCTATTATACCTGCTTTTTTTAGTACCTTAATTTTTGGTGAAACCTATAAAGAAATTTTTAAAAACCGTATTTTTAGCCATTTTTTAGCCTTTCCGCAACTATGAACTTGCATTACTTATTTCTTTGATAAAATAGCACACCTAAATGTATATAAGACCATAAAAGTTTCATAAAGACCCGAATAATTGAGAAAATATGGTAAGAAATTGGTAAAAAGCCCTAAATAATCTGAAAATGACCATAAATTTACAGTTTTTTCCATCCTGGAGCGCTCACCTTGCCTTCCTATTGTTTTACATTAAGACTACTTATCGCCTGTAGTATACAAAACTATCGAAAACTCCATAGAAATAGTAAAAACCTGTATAATATTAAAAACGAAACCACCAACTACTTCAAACGTATCATTTTTTAAATCTTTTATTATCTCCCATTACTCTAAATTAATTTATTTCATATAACATACATCTGATACGTATAGAACGTCATTCCATGTGGTATTGTATGCATATTACTATCAAGGAAGCACACTTAAAAATAGGAAAATCTTCATTTGTTAAGACTAAATAGCTCTTAAAGCATATTTATATGTTTCACTCAATTCCCAATAACTCTATTTTAATAATTATTAATAAAATTTTAGGGAAAAGAGAGAGAGAATTAGAATTATACTTACAAATTAGAATGTAGTTTATTGAGACCGGGGGGTTTTACCCCATTTGGCCCGGAAAGCATATTACATTTCGCGTACCGAAGTGCGTTAAGTGGTCATCGTATTGACGATAACATTATAAATAAATTTTGAAAATAATAATAACAATAATAATGAAAATAATAATAATAAAATAACAAAGTAAAGTAAAACAAAATATAGTAATAATTATAATAGTTCTTTATGCCCTCCAGCCGCACTCTCATGGCCTAGTCGGTCCTGTCGCGATCTAGCAGCTGTTGAAATAGTCGAATCTTGAAGCTTGCGGCGATATCAGGGCTGAATTGCAGTGGACCCAGACTTTTTAATAAATTTGACACCATGATGGTGAAGGATCGCCGCTGACCTTCAGTCCTCGGCGTGTTAAAAGTGAGAAGTCTGGGAGGGAGGAGCGCACATCCACGTCGACATTCGTAAGTAGGCTAGGTTGCGGAATGCCATGATGTTGAACGCCAGAGAGCCTATGAAGTACTCGCGGAGTCTGGCAGCAGAAAGCCAGACCAGGCTAATGCATTTCGAGGTGTTTAACCTATGCGTCGAATGGTGCCACAAACGAAGCGCATGCAAGCCTTAAGAGTGCACTGCATCTTGATGCTGTGCGTTTTGTCTAGATTGTGATAGACAGCGCACGTATAGTCGAAATGCAGAAAGATTAAGCTCTCGACTAGATTTTTCTTCGTGGAAATAGAAAGAGCATGTTTGTAGATGTTTGCGTACGAAGAAAATAATGGATGCTACGTAAAACTTGTGGTGCCCAGTTGAGAGTGGGGGTAATCAAAACATTAAGATTTTTTACAAGGGAGGCGTACGGGATTGGAATCCTGAGAATAGTGACTTTGGGGATGATTTCAACGTCTATGTAAGAGATAAAAATCATCGCTGCCCAGGAGCATTACCTTCGTCTTTTCGAGGTTAAGAGATAGGCCATTTGCGGCAACCCAGGCGGCCACTGCCTCCACCTTCGCGAGTAATGGTCGCGATATCCTCGTGAAGATCATTCGGATAAAAGTAGTGGTAGATCTGGCTGTCGCCGGCGAAGATCATATGCCGTGCGACGCTCAGAATAAATGGAAGGTCGTTGATAAATACTACAAAGAGGAGTGGTCCAAGAACGTTCCCTTGCAGGACGCTGGCCATGACTTTGATCCACTCTGAGGTTGAGCCACCCTCGTCTACCACTGCTTGGAGCTTATCATGAAGATAGGCGTAAAACCAAACAAGGGCTGCGTCAGAGCGCATTAATCGCTTAAGTTTTTGATGCAGGAGGCCACGGGAGACTGTTTGAAATGCTTTCGAAAAATCGAATAGCACAAGTGCTATTATCATTCGCTTATCTATTGCTGCACGAATGTCGTCGAGTACCTCCAACAAGGCAGTATGGGGGCGAAAGCCGGCCTGTCGCGAGTAGAGGACACCAGAAGACTTAAGGTGGCGAGAAACTTGGTCATGAGACACATAATCGAGTGCTTTGGAAAGCTCGCTAAGTAGTATGATCGGTCTAGTGTCAGACATCGATGACATGGTGGCTTTTTTCACTAGGGGGGAAAGAAAGGCTCGTCTCCAAAGGTCGGGGAAAGCGGTGCTACTCAGCGAGACATTGAACAGAGCTGTGATGCTCTGGAGAATGGCAGGCGACAAAGGCACTGCGTCTGTGGCAACGCTAGCGTAGTGCCTATTTAGATCCGAGCCTGATAAATAATTAAAGGGCGAAACTTGAAGGGACGCCCATTTTTCTGAGCTCGCGCCATTTGGTCTTGGTAACTGGCGCGCTAGTGAGTCGCTGCGAATAAAATTGGTTCTTGGACGAATAAATTTTATTGCAGATTTGCCTTCGCAGTGCCTTAAGTCTATCGAAGGCAGAAGGTGTGCCTGAGTGTTTGGCAGCACGATAAAGTTTATCGCACTCGCGCATGAGAAGCCTGATGTCATACGTGACCCATTGGCGATGATATTATTTGTGATGGTCAAGGCAAGTGAATTAACTAAGGTGACGAAAAAATTATGAGAATGCACGGAAGGTGATGAATGAGTAGCACAAAAATTAAGCGGGTCAGCAAAGAATCTGGGATTCAAGTGATTTTAAAGGCTGATGATCAAACGACCTTGATTAATTGTGTGTAGAGAACCAGATCGAATAGATTTAAAGATTTTAGGCAGAATGAAAAATTTATAGATCAGTGTGATGAGGCCGTGGCCAGCAATGAACGGAGAGACGGATTTGGTATATGAGACGAGTGATAAATGGTTGCTAATGATGAAGAGATCGAGCCAGGTATTAGAGAGGTGATTGTGATATACGACGTGGTGTGTGGGCTCTGATGGCACCAGGAAGAGACAGGAAGCATCGATGCTCTCACGAAGGTGTGTGGAGTCTGAATTTGCCGCGGCCATATTAATATTGAAGTTACCCGTGACGATGGTGTCAGTGTAGGCTTGCGAAAAGTCTGCAATGGTGTTAAAGAAAGAATCAAGGTAGGTAGCATGAGGGCGACTGTATATCACTGCTAGAAAAGGGCTGGGCACTCTAGTGACAGTTCTGGTATGAGAAACTCCGGTGTATTATTATTAAAAGTCGTATCTGACTATGCGAGAATCTTTACTTTGAAGAGGTTATTAACCTTCTGACAGCCGGCATTTTTCCTACCGAAAAAGTGTAACTTTCTCGAAATTTTCCATATAAATGTTTCTTAAGTAATAATATATGTGAACCGATCATGGAATGACGCCATATGGCGTCATGCCGGATGGCGGTGGTAAAGTGAAATTTTCAAAATTTTTATATCAGCAAAGAAAGTTTTCTAAGGGTTTTGAGTGTTGCTGAGAACGATTTTGATACTTATTTTGATCAATAATGGATGTTAGATAATGTTTTTCTATTTATTATTTCTTTCGATTCACATGAAAGTAGAGAGACCGATGCCAGACAAAAATACGACATTTTTTAAATTTTTGTTCTGCCATCTTGAATTCGCCATCTTGGAATTGAAAAATTGAAATTCTGATTACATATTTGTGCTTAGCAACCTCAAAAACCCCCGAGTAAGAAATTTCAAACAAAATTATTGCATGACTCCCTCCTTGCCAATTCTGTTATGTCGAAAAAAATTATAGCGGGGCAATTAGAGTGTAGAGTCGGCATCCTGCTGCATGAGAAAGGTCTCTGATACAGCTTAAACGTCGACTAGATGAGAGGAAAGTGCGACTTCAGTCGATTTGTGGTTGGAACATCTGCCATGGTGATGCTTCAATGGAGAGGTCTTAAAAGATTATATGCTTATCTTAATGATGCTATTGCTGTGCATGTATTTGCTAAGACATTTCGCCAGGGAAAATTTCATCAACCATGGTTCACATTTGAACATACTGATCTTATTACTGAACGTAATCAACTTTACAGACGCTACAGGTGCTCCAGATAATAGAAGTCCGAAATCATGCTCAAGATATAATTGACACTGTTACATTATTACATTATCACGACAGACCGATTAGACTGACTGTCTCACAACAGATCTGGGAGAAGCTCAGGAATCTTGGTATATGATCTAGTGGCTCGAGTTCTAAAAGTTTTTTTCCTGCTGAGGAAAAAAAAATTCTCTTTATTTTACCTATCTATTTTACACATTATTTTTTCTTATATATATATACATATACAAATCTTAACTAATGCCTTACATATTTAGATACTGTACAGAGTTTATGCCTCTTAAGGTGGGCAGCACCATTTCTTGAGTCTTCCCCACATGATGTCATCCTCTTCTTATCGTTGTCATCCGATTGAATCGCCGGTGAGCGATGGCTCCGCCTAATAGCACCCGAGTGGCGATGACTGCCAAGTCCCTCCTGTTCAGAGTGCCGAGCCTTACCAGGTCTTCGGCAGACTTGTGGAACCAGACACCCCGGCAGGATAGAACGACTGGAGTGTGGATGATGTTGGTTGCTCCAGTCTCTCGGGTGATGGCCTGGTCGATATCACTGTTGGCGTACTTGGCTTTCTTCAGGACCCTGGCCCGTTCCATGTCTGCCTGTTCGCCGACAACTTGGGCATCCAGAACCATGCCTAGCGTCCCCATTGTCGCTACAATGTCGGGCTTCCTAAGTCCATCCCGCGTTGCGATGCGCATCTCCTCCCTGATGTCAAAGCCTTGGCGTTTAAGATTTCTCCCGACGTAACCAAGCACGGCGTTGTGTCTCTCGATCCTCGTGCCATGTGTGCAGTGGCATACTTGGAGCACATGGTTGTTCGTCTCCGGCAGCATGCACCCCGCTCGACAGGCTCGTTCGCCGTATCTGCCCCTCGTGGTCCTTGTTCTCGTTGACAGCGCTCCAGCTCGGACTCTCTGGCAGTTCACGTAGTCCCTACCCGAGAGAAGGGCGGCGCCGTCTGCCACCCACTGATGCTGGCCGGGGACGGAGGAGGACAGACGAAGGGGTTTGCCCTCGATCGACTTGTGGAGCAGCTTGACCCACCGCGGCTTGATCGAGTCTTCTGTGGCGAATGTTGTGCCTCATTTGGTGAGCCGCTTGGTGCATTGGGATGCCTCCTTAGCGAGGAAGGGATCACTGATGTTTACCGGGTCTCGTCCTGGGACCAGGCCGAGGATGCGTTGTAAACGGTGGAGTGGAGCCAGCCAGCGCAGCGATGGTATGCCCAAGCCCCCCTCGTTGACTGGCGCATGGAAGTAACCATTGGGGGTGTCATTCGGTAGCGCCAGCCATTGCCTGAGGGATGCTCTCACTGTCCGGTCCGCCCTTCAGAGATCACTGATCGTGACACGGCCAAATGCCATGTGGTAGTAGCACTTGGGGAGCACGGCAGTCCTTAGGGCGAACAGCCGTTGTTGTGGCTTCAGTGAAGCTTTTTTCAGGTGTTCGAGCAGGGGATTGAGCATACTGGTTGTTGGCTGCACCCGTCGGCCCTCGGGGGTGAATGGTATCCCCAGGTAGTTCCAGGAGTCCTCTCTGGTCATCGCTCGTACTCGCTGATTGTTGATGGTGAAGATCCTCTTGACATCGACCATGGTCTTCCTGCGGTGTCCGTCTCCGTGGATCGCCACAGTGAAGGACTTGGAGTTGTTAAGCTTCAGTCCACACTGCTGTAGGAAGATGGAAGTCCTATCCAGGAGCAGTTGGAGGCCTGTTGGTGTATCCACGAAGAGGACCAGGTCATCGGCGAAGGCTAGGGCTCGGAGGATGTTGTTGTTAAAGCTGGCGTCGATTTCCGATGGGAGCGAGCGGAGTAAGTGGTCCATGAAGATGTTGAATATGACCGGGGAGATGGGATCTCCCTGCTTCACTCCTCTCGTCACTCGGATTGGGTCAGATTCCCATTCTTGACCGAACAACGTCGTGCAGCTAGTGTTATAGAAGCTCCTTAGGTATTCCAGAGCTGGTAGTGGAAGGCCTGCTTTGGCAGCAGCCTCTAGGAGCACTGTGTGGTCGACGCTGTCGAATGCCTTTGCAATGTCGAGTACGGCTATGAAAGTGGACTTGAATTTGGTAAAGTGACTTCGTAGCAAGGCATCGAGGAGGAAGACGTTGTCTCGGCAGCCGTCGATCCCTGTGCGGAACGCTCACTGTTCAGGACTCGGCTCTATGTGCCGCTGAATCCGTTGTGCGATGATCTTATGGAGAGATCTGGCCATCACCGATGGGACTGAGATGGGTCGTAAGACTCCAGGCTGAGTGGCGTCCGCTTTCTTTGGGAAGAAGATGGTCCGTGACCGGGAGAGATGTTCGGGCAGCCGTCCACACCAGAGGATGATGTTATATATCCGAGTCAGGACTGCGAGAGGCACTTCTCGCAGCTGTCTCGATGTAAGCCCATCGGGCCCTGGCGAGATGTTGAACGCCGGCCTGATGGCTTTGATGTCCTCTGGCGTGACTGGCTCCCATATGCGATGTTGTACTGGTCGGGTATGGCACGGCGGCTTTGTATTAGTCGCTGTCTGCTGGAAGACGGCCGACCAGTATGGTTCCATCGTCTCCCGATCCGGCTGCCGTGTCTCCTCCTTGTTGATGGATGAGGCCCGTTCGATGATCGACTGCAGTCTCCTCGCCTGGTAGTCGGTAGTGATGGTGGCTGGTAAGCTCCTAAGGTATTCCAGGATGTGGCTGGAGTCGTCCTCTTGCCTGGTGTTTGTTGCGGAGGCTGCTGGATCCTCCTCAGGAGCTGGTTGTGGAGCGGCCTTCAGCTCCTTGATGCATCGCAGAACTTGGTTTTTGTAAGCCTGGAGGCGTCGAGGACCCTTGATGGACTCGATGCTGCAATGCGGGAAGGATGTCTGGAGAGCCTGGTTAATGGATCGGGTGCGCTTTGCGATGGTGGAGCCCTCTGCCGGTAGTGGTGGTGAAGCTTCTTTCGCAGCCCGGGAACTCACAGATGAAGATGTCCGAAGATGAAGCACCCTGTTGTTGAGACGTCAGTGGGGCGGCTCGATCAGCGAATCGGCCGCCAGTATCCGAGGCAGGGCGTCTTCTAGTTGGGCCAGTTGTGTTCGGTCGGAGGGGCTGGAAACCCATAAGACCTTGTTCGCCGAGACCCCATTAGCGCTTTGACACGCTCGGCAGGCAGCTCAGAAGAGGAGGGTTCACGGCTTACCCGTGGAAGGAGCACCCCGGGCTTGCCTGCCTTTTCCTCTCTTTCCTCGACTTTGGGAGGCATGGAAAAACCGAATTTTGCGGGCCTCCCAAAGAAAAAACTGCGGGTCTTTGGGTCGGATTCGAACCCCCGACCTTCGGTCAGAAGGCCTGCACCTTACCTCAGAGCCACAGCTGCTCCTCATGAACCAATATTTTGGTGGTGTAGCATATGACTCATTGGTACTCTCTGTTGCTGACTTCATTGAAGAGTTCTTGCCTATTTCCACATTCAGTGAAGTTAGCAACCCTGACGTGTGCCGAGCTATCTGTCGTACGTCTGAGGCCAGGGGTCATGATGACTTAATGCCATTGATTATCCGCGTTGCTTTTCCTGTTATAAACCCATTTATTTGTGGAATCTTTAACGAATACCTTCTAGATTCCGTCTTTCCGTCTATCTGGAAGAAGTCACTGGTGGTTGCTCTTAATAAGGTTGCTTCTCCACGCCCTATCAATATGTGAGACTCATATCTTTACTGTGACTCCTATCCAAGATTTTGAGCGCCTAGTACACCAACAATTAAGCAACTACTTAGAAACAAGAATGCTAATCGATACATACCAGACCGGGTACAGGACTAATCACAGTACTCAAACTACTTTACTTAAACTAACTGATGACTTCCAATAGGGTATGGATCAGTAAAGAGTGATCCTGCTTCTATTCTTTGATTTTAGTAAGGCATTTGACTCCATGTCATAATGTTGAAGAAGCTGCATAAGGCCGATCTCTCATCCTCTGCAATCAGATGATTTGTATCCTATCTCATAGGCAGAGAGCAAGCTGTTATTGAGAAAACGGCGAACTCGCTACTATTATCAAACTAAACAGAGGTGTTCCACAAGAATCTGTGCTTGGCACTCTTCTTTTTGCACTGTATATGGGTGACAACTCTCATTGCTTTGATTTAACCGTTTGTCATCTCATATTATATAGAAAAAACATATTTCTTGTACTTGTAAAAAGGCAAGTAGTCTTTTGTATCGGCTAAATTTCTTCAGAAAGAGCACAAACTTCAGGCTGCGCAAACATCTGATTGAGACTCTACTCTGATATATTGCGATATTTCTTACAGTCTTGATCTTAAGCTACAGCGATTCATTAACTCTGGTATACAGTACATCTATGGTGTAAGAAGATGGGAGCATATATCTCCTTACAGGCGTTCTCTTGGCTGACTGACAACTTCCGGCGTCTTGTTTACTATATACACTTTTCTACATTGGTATTCTGCATAACCTTTGCTTTAGATATAGGTGGAATAACTCTACAAGACCTGTAAGGGGAGTTGTGAAACTGTTGCCAATGTGCTTCTACATTTCTTGACAACTCATTCTTCATCAGCTCTTTTAGACTCTGGAACAATAATCTTAGTAATTAAAATTTGCACTTCAATCACTTCATTTAAATCATCCATTCTGGCTCAACACCTTTCCCTTGAGAGCGAACTTTTGAATCTGTTGCAGTCACATCTCTGAAAAATGGCTCAACAGTAACAGTCTGAGTAGTACCTTAAATAAAAACCAACTTGCTATTTTATTCTTTTATTTTATGCTATGTTAAATTTCATAAATATTTTATATTTTCTTTTATTACTGTATTCAATGTACAACATAATGTATAGTAAAAATTTAATCAATCAATCAATCAATCCCTCTCTCGCTCTCTCTCTCTCCGTGAAACATTTTACATTTCCTGCATTTTTGGTGTTAATCAGCCTGGCAATGTGCTCGGCTTGAATAAGCACTCTTGCAGTGGCTGCAACATTGTGGAGCTGATACGTGCAGTTTTCGCTCTCTCCCTTGGAATGCGAATAGTTAGCATTGGCGCTTCTGCATCTTCTTTCATAGCACATATTTCAATACTTCCCAAGATCAGGCTCGTCTTTGCCTTGCATCAGCCTGTTGCTCGCCAGATATTCTGGCGTCATCGAGAGGTGTTATTTGCTGTGCCCCGAGCTCAGCACAGACCACGCACCTCTGCCAATCAACGGTACTTCCACTCTCTGAACCCGCCCCTCTCTCATCTATCAAAGAGTACGAGACCATGCCCACGGCAGCCAGTGGCTCGGCGAAGAGGCTTGGTTCGCTCATCTCTCCGACTGTGTCCCAAACAGCAAAATTTCCTCGCGAACGTTCGGACTCTCGCGAGTCAGATTTTTCTTCGCCTCTGCCAATTTCTTCGGCTAGCGTTACAGGTGCAGATATGGCTGATAAACTACCGGCATGGCTCGCTACCTTTGCGGCTAATTTTAAGAAGTTTAAGGACTCTATCCGAAGCTATATGGCAGAGATGGACGCGAATATTCGCGCCGACCTCACTGTAAATAGGGAGAAATTTAATGCATCCCGTTTTGGCATTCAGCGCGACGTTCTGCAGTTGAGTGCAGATATTCGTTCTGAATAGAGTGAGACCAGCGCAGCGGTTGCATCACTAGATTCACGAGTTGAGGCTCTTAAGAATGCCGGTGCAGCGTGTTATTCTTCAAACGCCGCTGGCGGCGAGGTGGGTAAATGCGAAATACTTCTCTCAGGTATCCCTCGAGCAACAGCACTCGATAATACGACTCTTTCCAGTCGCATACTGGCTTTTCTTCAACTGCCGCTTCTTGTTGGTTCGATTTTACTCATTCGTGAGTGGACTGCGGGTGCATCGGCTTCGAGAGCTACTTTTGATGCGGGTGCGTTAGCATATCGAGGCATTGTCCTTCGCTTTTCCTCGGCTGCGACTCGGGACCTTGTCATATCGCGCGCGCCGAAACTAAAGGACAGGAAATGCGAGATTTTGGGCGTGAATGGCGAGCGCAGTCTTTTCTTGCGCCCTCTCTTGCCTAAAAAGCTTCACACCCTTTGGAATAGGCATACGAGGCACAAAAAAGGCTCAAGTACGCTAGGCCTACGATTCGAGGACTAAATGTTTACATTAGAGCCTCACCAAATGGACCTCTCATTCCGATTCACACCGAGGCTGATTTGACCGCTCCCAACCGGTGTCTTCTCTTCCACCCTCCGCGTTTCACTCATCAACTCGCAGCAATCGTCCGATGCAAAATCAGTCATATTTAAATGTTTACCACATAAATGTCAACCGTCTTAAATCACACTTTAATCTTCTTGAAGCACATTTTTTAACCCAAGCTTGTGACATCTTAGCAGTTACTAAAACATTCTTAACCAGATGCAGATTCAGTTGTGCAGTTCCCGGGGTACACTTTCTTTCGTCATGATAGACGCGATAAAGAAGGAGGAGGTGTAAGCGTCTATATTTGGGAATATTTTAAGGCTAGAGTTCTTGGTTCCTCGGACCAGCGTTTTTCTAAGACGCCTGAATTTCTAAACTTAGAACTTTCATATAAAAATCGTTCCCTTCTTTTTGCTGTGGTATATAGGCGTCCGCACGCAGCTTGTCGAATAAGGCTTCGGAAAACTCAGCAGCTCGATATCTCAATGAGCTCATTCATTCTCACTCACTTTATCTTGTTCCTTCAGAATCCACTCATCACGCCATTTGCTTAAATTATCAGTCACACACTTGGCTTGATTTATTTATCATCAATGTAGTATTCTGTTTAATCTCATACCCCACAAGTCAGCATCACCTTTCATAGCTGGTCATGACATAATAAATATTAGATTTAAGTTCTTTACACCTCAGCAAGCGCATAAGACGATACCTTCACGCTTATTAAAGTATATATCTTCTGAAAGATTATTGAACTTAATTCATCATCACTTTACACGTTTCCTTCCGGCAGATTGGACTTTCAATTCTAATGTGCAGTGTACTTCGTCTAACGGTCCAGTCCCACTTTGTTGTTCTGGTCCTGTTACATGTATTAATTTTAACGATCTCTCTGAGGGTTTATCCAAGGTTGTTTTAAATGCCTTTAACGAAGTGGCTCTCATCCGAGAAATTTCTCTCTTTTTTTCACGCAAGCCAGAGGTACCAGCGACATACGTGATCTCATGCGAGAACAAGACAAAATTTACAGAATTGCTAGGCGCTCTGGCAGCAATCTTGATTTTCTCTGATTTAAGGCCTTGCGCAGTCGTGTCTCGAACAGACTCGACACGGCTAAAATAATGTTCTTGCCAGAAAACTCCCGGGCGCCGCAGATGGGTTTATCGGGCATGCCGCGAGTGTCTCCCTTTACTTACTTCTCGTGCTCTGATCTAAATAGACACTATGCGAGCATTCCAGCTCATTTATTCCCGCTCTCGCCTGAGGAGTTTGGTACGTTACTGTCTCACTCTCCTGTCCGATACGCGCTCGGTGGCGATGCTCTATGAGATCTGCAAGGCCCTTTAACTGGTCGCTCATAGGCAGTTGTCGCGTTACCTCGAGGAATTCAACCTCCTGGATCCAAGACAGGCCCTTCTGGAGATCTTTGATGACGTCAGAATAGCAATAGTCGAGCGCAAGATAACTGCGCTTGTTCTATTTGACTTTTCAAAAGCGTTTGATATGGTCCCTCATGTTCTACTCCTCCAAAAACTAAAGCTCATGATGTGCTCTGATGCAGCCCTCGCGTGGTATTATGCTTATTTTCATGACAGGCTCCAGGCGGTGGTAAATGCGGGTGGCTCAATATCTGAATGACTAAAGGTTATGGCAGGTGTACCCCAAGGCAGTGTTTTAGGCCCTCTTCTATTTTTTATAAACGACCTGCCTTCAGTGTTGAGTGTCTCTCGTCATATGATTTTTGCGGACGACACCCAAATCTATCAATCTTTTCCACCAGCCAATCTACGCGAGGGTATTGTGGCAATCACTCGTGATGCGGAGGCAGTGGCCGCGTGGGCGGCGGAAAATCCTCTTCCTCTGAACCTCGGGAAGACTAAAGTTATGCTTTTGGGGAGCGAGGCCTGCCTCTGTCGCATTGACCTTAAAAGTATTCCTAGAATTCAAATTATCGGCGTTTCTATCCCGTACGCTTCCCTAATTAAGAATCTTGGTGTCCTGATCTCCCCCACTCTCAATTGGGCGCCCCATGTCAATCAAATCGTAGGCCGTGTCTATGGCACCCTACGCTTCCTAAGGTACTACCGACATTCACTCACATTCTCGCTTAAAAAGAGCCTGGTTGAGAGCTTGGTTTTCCCCCACGTCGAGTACGCTTGTGCTGTCTACAATGATGTAGACAAAACTCGCACCACCAAGATCCAGTGAGCTTTTAATGCGTGCATGCGCTTCGTTTTTGGCAATATTTCCTAAGAGACGAGATGACATCTATACAAGGCACAAGGAAACAGCTTATACGCCAAGAGGCGCAAAGACGCATTTATTTATTTATTTACTTTTCTTTTTTTCTAAAAATTCAGAGAGTTAATTATGAAAATTCTATAGTTTTGTTAAATATTACTTATATTTTTATGTATTGAATTTTTGAAAAATTGTTTTATTTTTGTTTTTTGTTTTTGTTTTCCGTTTGTAAGATATTCTACAACAATTTTTATTTTATTTTTCTATATGTAAACACACCAGTATATATGCTCTTGGTTCTACCTTCCGGCCCCAATAAAGACAGATCAATCAATCAATCAATCTCTCTCTCTCTCTCTCTCTCTCTCGGTGAGTACGAACAGTCGTGTTTATTTCTGCTCTTCGTAAAAGTTTGTGATTCTGCAGTTTTCTGCCTTCGGACGTGTTCTTTCAGAGCCTCTTGCGTGCGCAAATATGCAAGCCATCGGTGCAGATACTCATTGTGCTGCAACGTAAAGGTTTGCATAGTTAATTTCAAGTTTTCACAACAGCGGATTTCGGCTTTCCTTGAGGTAAATCGGAGCCATCTTTCTTCAATACCATCTCTGGTCACTATCCACAACGGCGCGGTTGCTTTGATTGCGGAAAATTAGAGAGCATTTCACTGGACAAGTCCCCCCCCCCCTCTGATATTGTCGATCACCTTTGATGTCTGCTAGAATGAGAGAGAATGTCACAATCAAATAAGAGAACGCGGATAGACGGAGAGGGGCTTAACGATGAGGAGACTACGGAGCTCGCTTGGCCTTCCCTGCCCCACCCCCCCTGCCCACGCTGCCGCTGTCAGCTGGCGATGTGAGTACACTAGCAAAGATTGTGCGCGTTCATCACGATTCGCTCCTTGGATGGTATGGCAATTTGCGAGAAATGAATAGGCGCGAGCGGGTGGGCAATGCAATTGTCGATTTCCTCGCAATTTTTAATTTGATGTCTAGCGCATACTTATGTAAACTTGCGGAGGAAAGTGTTGTTGATAAGCTGGATAGCGTTCTAGGTCGAGCTTGCGAAAATGTAAACAATTCCAGCTCATCGCTATCCCAGGCCGCCGCGAATGTAAATAAAGTAAGCGCGGATCGTACATTCGCAACGGTTACCTCTGAATTGGCGAACCGCGCATCTACAAAACCGACAGCGTCAAAGATCTCGCTCTCGCGAGGTGAACCGTTTACTGCTGGCTCATCCGAGCGCGTAATAATCGGGCCACGCGACGAACATGATGGCCGTTATACATCATCGCAGGCTACGAAAACTGCATTAATTAATAATGTAAATCCCTTGCAGCTAAAAATTAATGTAAAACGCGTAAGTCTCGGACCAAAGAACTCGGTGATAGTGGAAGGCGAAAAATCGGACGCCATAGCTATATGCGAAAAACTCGCAGAGTTGGGCCTCGAACAAAAAACACACGCCAAACTAAAGTTCTTATCCATATTCAGTTTCCTGAAATATTCAGTAATATAGGTTTTTCGTTGTTCTTCTATATTAAATGCATAATAGTATATTACAATACAAGTGTCGTAAGTGGCACTTTCTGGCACGGCGAGTTTAATGCCCGACCGTGGCAAGGCCGCTAACATCGTGCCGGAAAGTACCGCTTATGACACGCGTATCGTATACTATTTTCAAAAAAAGATTAAAATTATGATACAAGTGTCTTTGATAATATGTTGATTCGATATATTGATTTTTTTTTGTCGACAAGCTTTTTATACTACACCTTTTATTTGAATTCAAAAAGCATTGTCAGCTGCTTAACAGCAATTCTGGTATTATTACCGACATTTACGTAAAATAAGATTAGAACCTAGCTTGGATTTTTTTTACGTCTTTCTATGAGTTATTAACCATCATAAGCGTGTTCAACTGTCGCAATACTAGTCATGATCCTTCTTTCCTGAAAGTTGTATTTTGAATTTGATTGTGCGCTGATCTCGTAGTATCTTCAAAATGATCGTAGATAGCGATAGTTCTTCAGAAAACCAGAAGAATGAAATTATTCCAAAAGAGATGATGGACGCTGCCGAAAATCTGACAATGAATTTACTGCCAGAAAAATCAAAACAAAATTATACAGCAGCATATAATGCATTTAACAAATGGCGCAAAGAGATGAAAACAAATTCTTTTGACGAAATTGTTCTGCTAAATTATTTTGATAACCTATCAAAGAAGATTTTATCAAACTCTCTATGGGCCACATATTTAAAGTTAAAACTGATGTTAAATAGCTACGATCACGTTGATATTAGTAACTACAAAAAGTTGTAATCATTTTTGAAGAAAAAAAGTGTAGGATATCAACCAAAAAAGTCTGCAGCATTTACAAAGGATAATATTATTAGATTCTTGAATGAAGCACCTGACGAGATTTATCTAGCAACAAAGATGTGTATAATTTATACAATATTTACCTTGGTAGATATGTTCTCAATTTTTAATACGAAATTTTAATTCTGTCTATTACTGAATAATAGATATGATCAACATAGTAGATGCTCATTTCGACTGGTACCCCAGTTTTGAAAAGTCATTCATGCCCATAAGGTTGGATGGACTAATAAAGAGTCTTACAAGGAAAGTACCCCAGGTGTGTCCCCCCCCCCTTCCCCGATTTCAATAATACTGAGATACGTTATAGTACATCAAAAAATAAAAGACACGTATTTTTTTTATTGGCCGATATGCACTCTAAGGGGGTGAAAACCACCCCCGAAAGTCACCATCAAATTCATATATTCTTCAATATCTTCAGATCTCTTCAACATTTTTCAATAAAACAAAATGGAAAAGAATTATCACAAGAAACGCAACAAAAGTATATAGGCTTCGATTGTAAGGGTTGCAACCCTTAAATTTAATAGGAAAAAAACCACATTTTCCGAGAATTTTTTTCGTCTAGAATTTTACAGAACGGTTACAAAAATATAAAGAAATATTTTTCTAATCCACAATGACAAAAGAAAGTTGACGTGTTTTAATATTTCCGCATAATCTTTTCTTATGGGGGTGAAATACCTCTTAATCGTACTATAAAGCAATACAGACAAATAATACATTGGATGAACCCCCGATTTTGATAAAATTGTGATGTTATAGAGCATTAAAAAGCAGAAGATAAGTATTTTTTTTATCGGCGGATATGCACTCTAAGGGGGTGAAAAACATCCGCGAAAGTCACCCTCAAATTCACATTTTTCTTCAATATCTTCAGTTCTACTCAACATTTTTCAATAAAGCAAAATGCAAAAGAATTGTCACAAGAAACGCAACAAAAGTATATAGGCTTCGATAGTAAGGGTTGCAACCCTTAAATTTAAAAGGGAAAAAACTACATTTTCCGAGCATTTTCTTCGTCTAGAATTTTACAGAACTGTTACAAAAATATAAAGAAATGTTTTTCTAATACAGGATGAGAAAAGAAAGTTAACGAGTTTCGGTAATTCCGCATAACTTTTTATTACGATGGTAACTACCCTTAAATCGTACTACAAAGCAATACAGACAAATAATGCATTGAATGAACCCCCAATTCTGATAAAATTGTGTTATGGGCATGCAAAAGTAGGAGATAAGTATTTTTTTATCGACTAATATTCACTTCTAGGGAACGAAAACCACCCCTCGAAGTCACCCGCAAACCCCAATCTCACAAATGACACGTCCATAAACCACAAACCCACAAACCCACAAACCACAAACCCACAAACCCTAAACCCAGAAACTGCAAACCCACAAACTCCAAACTCACAAGCCCCAAACCCAGAAAGCCCAAGCCCACAAATACTCAAACCGTAAACCCCGAAACCCAAATCCACAAACCCAGAAACCCTAACCCATAAATCCCGAACGCACAGATCAAGAAATATAAATCTCACAGTATCACGAACCCCAAACCAATAAATCCACATACCCACAAATCTGAAATCCATAAATCTCAATACTACCAGTCGAAGAACCCCAAACTCATAAACCATCATGCACATATCCTATACCTGCAAACCACGATTGCATAAAAGTCCAATTTCAGAAATGCAAAACTGATTTAGGAATGAATTCAATGTTTGTGGGTTTATAGGCTTGGGGTTTGTCTTACTATTGGTTTGAGATTTATATTTGGGGTTTATAGATTTGGGTTTTATGGATTCGATTAATTCTTATAATATTAATGGAAAATTTGATGTTGTTAGTGCTACATCAACTAATAAATAAGCTGATAATTTTTTATTATAATGATGTAGAACGTTACATTTTAAATACTAGTATTTTAAAAATTTTCAATAACTTTTATGAAGTTTTACAATTAGTTTTATTCATTCGTTATATAATGAACAATAATGGTAGTTTTCAAAAAAGTGCTTAAAGCATAAAGATTTTTTACACCAAGCACAGCGAACTATTGCAATATTGTTGCAACTTTCAATCTCGCAATGCGTTTTACAAGAATGACCAAAGCTGAAGTCGACAGGGTTCTCAAATTTTCCAGGATTTACGTCAAGGTAACCACTTTTGTACCAAGAATATTTAATAAGATTTTTATACCTTGGGGATGAACATTGGTTGTGGACTAGAGATTGCAGTTTAATAATATTATTACGTTTATGCAATTCTACATCATAATCCATTAAAATTACTTTGTCTGAAAAATGTCTAACATAATTTTTCCAAATGCGAAAGCCAAATACGTCTAAAGGTTGAATTTTTCCGATAGTTCCTGTAGGAATATTTTTATATTTATTTATTTCTTAACAGGTGTAACTTCTTCGACTATTCTAGGGCAATGCCCACTTCAAGAATCTAATAATAACATACTTTTAGAACCAACTTTCGGAAAATATAATTTTTGTAACCAAATTTTAAAATGATCTGAAAAGAATTATATTTTTTAATCTTGTTGTATATCGTGTGGGTGTCATTGTAAAAAGTTTACTTTCGATGAATAAATATTGATAAATACCTGGAGTCAGTTTTGCAGATTTTGATGCTTCTACCTGTACATTTGTAGGTCGAAATAAATTAGATTCAACAATGGGTCCAAACTGGCCACTTTTTTCTTTTAAAACTAAAAAATGTGGTGAAAGTAATTCTCCATCACCTGATATTAAAGGTTGTATAGTATAGCTATGTGTTGTGGACGAAACTGATTGTACAACACACTGCACCTGTTTTTCTCCTTCAGTAGCTAATGTTCTACCAGAATGCATTTCTAATTGGAATCCACTTTGATCAGAGTTGTATACATTTTCCATTCCTATCGCTTGTGCACATTGTTTAACATCAGGTACAAATTCATTAGCATGTTTTTCCAACTCTGCAGCACTTTCTAAAGTTTTTCTGGTTACGAATTTATTAATTTTTCTTGATACTATCAGAGATTAGTAAGAGATTGCCAGTGAGGTACGGCGAACCCGTGCCAGTCCAATTGTGCCGTGAGCTAGCGGTGCCACGCGGATGTGCATGGAACTATGCGCATCTAGCCTTCCCTCCCGCCGCTGCTGGGTTTCACAAAGCACGGTGGAGGGGCAACATGCATGTACGGCGGCGGAGGAGAAATGCCGAAAATAAACGTACAGC
>UELV01178136.1:0-33440 GCA_900490015.1 Megastigmus stigmatizans | reverse complement strand
GTGTGTGTGTGTGTGTGTGTGTGTGTATGCATAGCTCGGCCGTGTTTGACAGTGCTCGATTACGCCTGCACAACAGCAAGGGGGCAAGGCTAAAACCTCTCTGCCACCGGTATATATAAACCGATTATAAATTGTGGCAGAGGGAACGCGACAAACGCTTCTCTCTCTCTCTCTCTCTCTCTCTCTCTCTGTGTTTGTGTGTAACAACTGCCATTGTCGCGAGGGGCTGGTATAACATGTCGTAGCGCAATTGCATTCTTAGCGTCGCTCGGAGCTTTTCCTTTTTCAAAATGATTAATGGAGGTCGATATATATTGGGTATGCCGTCGCGATCTCGATAATGTAATACTCATGGATATATCGAACGAGGATGCACTTTAAATGGAGCGCTGATGGATTCGTGCAATTTCGCGGTTGACTCCCGTGCGAGCTCTAAAGTTTTATCTATAGGTATACATAATATACAGAACGAAGGAAAAGCTCGTGGATCGCGCTCGTGGAATAGCTTGGCTTCATTGTCTCTTGAATAATAGACGGAAATCTATTTTGCACTTTCTTTGCGTATTTACAAATCGAAACATAATATAAGTAAAGTTGAGGCTCTGCCAAAAATACGTCGCGGTGTTACTATATAACTACCACTTCGGTTAAAACCTCGATTTGCCGGTCGCGATTCTCACGTGAGAACTCGGCAATTGCATATGGCAGTTTAAGGGCAGTGGCGAAATTCGTCACTTTTCAAGGCGTCGCTTTTGGGAGGAAGTGCCATTTATAAAACGGAATATCTTGATTTATATGCTAAAATTGTAGGAGGATACAAGTTTGTCGTGTATCGGTTTGACATAAGACACACAAATAAGTAGGAATATTCGTCGTTACGTTAAGTAGTTACTATTGCGTGAAGTACGAGATCTTCTTGAGAAAGGATTAAGAAAAAATTAAATAAATTAATAATAATGATATTTAATGATACCGTATACTAAAACGTCACCAATAACGATAAGTATATTACAAAAAAGAATGCCTTAACATTCAACCGCAATCGTTGAAACTATTAATGAAAAATAAAATTCCAAAATAAAGAGTTATTAAAAGAAACGAGGAAAGGATTAAATAAATACTACGGATAACCCTAACGTACTTAACGCGATAAAAGTGGCCGGAGTTAATTTCCATTACCGTTTCTACCTAGATACGGATAGCAATGGCGTTTTGGAGCAGAATGACTTTGAGTGCATGGCCTTGAAAATGACGATACTCGAGGGTAAGGGAGTTTTCAGTGCCAGCCGTCACCAGGAAAATCTACACGTGATGCTGTCGCTCTGGGACGAGATTGCCCAGATAGCCGATTTCAACAAAGTACGTGACGCAGTCAGTCTAAGCGAATTTAATCCCTCCCTCCTCCTCCTCCTCCTTCCCCGCGCGCTTTGAGACATTGTTTCGAGCAACGAGTTATACGATGTTGATTCGGTGTCTTTTTTTAGGATGGCATGGTGACCACCGAGGAATTCAAGGAGGCCGTGCAAAAGAGTTGCGTCGGCAAGACCTACGCAAACTTTCCCCAGGCTATGAGAATGTTTATCGACAATCACTTCAAGATCGTTGACATGAACGGTGCGTAATTCGAAATATAATATAATGCGTTTCGTGGAAAGCATTGACGATTCACGGGGATGATTGAAATAATTACGATGATTTATTTTTTATGGAATGTATTTTACAGTTTGATAAAAAATACTATAATTCCTGCAATGTATCACAATACTTTAACAATGTTCCTACCTACCAAGTTCATGCTACTAAATGTCTAGCATTATAAATTAACACAAACAATATGTAAAATAAGTTTTATAAAACAATTTTTTTTCCTTTTAATTAGAAATGATTTATTTCGAATCGGTACGTAAAATTGCACTAATTTTTACAAACTCAGCCTTAAACTGTTACTCAATTTCTGATATAGTACGTACATATACTATCACATGTTTTTTAATTAAATAACACTTAGATGAATCGTTGAGAAAATAAATTCTTATAGTAGCGCCAGTATTGCATACTTTTGGATCGCCGCACAACATTTTGTCAAAATATTAAATAAACATCAATCCGTTAGTGATTTAAAAATAATTACAATAAATTCGACGCGCCGCATCTGCCATTTATATCTTTCGAAAACGCTATCTGATTTAAAAAAAGACATACATGTATGATCAATTACTTTTGGATTAACCCGAACGCAGTAGTTGCAACATTGTCCATTCGAAAGAGAGTTATAAATTACTTGGCAAGCTACGAGCATTGTAGACATTGTTCTTAACGATAACTTTTCATAATTCATAGGCGATGGAGTAATAGGGGTTGAGGAATACCGATACAATGCGGTCACGAGGATTCCGATTTCCAGCATCGACGTCATCGATCAAGCTTATAATAAATTACTCAATGTAAGCTTCTTTTGCTTTTTTGTCTACCTACTACTATACCTATGTTATGTCAAGATTATGCAATGATAAAAAAAAACCTGTCTATTTACTAGGACGACGACAAAAGACGTGGAGGACTGACTTTGTCTCGCTACCAAGAACTTTACGCCTCATTCCTTGGAGATCCAACTGACAAGAGCCCGGCGGTTCATCTGTTTGGCCCACTACCCGAAAACTGTTGATAATCTAGACTATTACAACTTAACGAATTGCCAAATACGTGCACTCAAGCCGAATTTGATACTATTGCCATACTTAAGTTACAAAACGTACTGACAAAATAATTTATTTTAGTTAGAGACAATTAGTAACATTTTTTTCCTGCAGTATTCACTGTATCATAAAAGAGATCATTTTCTATTGAAAAGCTATATTTTAGAAAATGTTGCTACGTGAGATACAAGACTTGGAACTCATTAAGAGGTACTGCAATCGTGCTGAGTATTAATTCTGATCGACACTTATTCAACGATTCGGAGAACTAAGATTTTAATGAACAATATAAATAATTTACTATTTAAAATGGCAGTATTTTGTTTAAAATAACTTATGAACTCGTTTTATTTTCTCGCACGAGTTTTAAACATGTAAAAATGTCAAATAATATCATGAAATTTTAAATATATAACATACAAAATGTAATATTTTATACAAATTGTACATTTCTGGACAAACACAAGTTTGTACAAGATTAAATAGAAAAATATATATTATTTGGTTCTTGTTAAACAAATTGAAGACTTAACATTTTTATTCAATAAGGTACTGTCAAGAAATTAAAATTTTCTTCTTTAAATCAAGATTTCTGGGCTTTGCTAGTGGTAGATGATTTTACTCTGGTCACCTTTGCTATACATGGCAAATATTCAAGTTTGTGTTTGTAAACATCTGGTACAAGAGCCTTCATAACCACATGTGTGATCACTGCCGTCAAACCCCAGATTTTATGGTTTCCTCCAAGATATGTTGGCAGTGTATAATTATTTCTAAACTGTGTGTATCTACATAACGTTGGATCACACAATTTTTCAAGAGGATGAACAAATGCTTCCTCTACTTCGTGTGTATTGATTTGCAGTCTTTTAGGGTCAATTTCACCAATGAAACCTAGTACTGGCAAAACAGTTACATGCTTCCTGTCAATTAAATTTCCGGTACCCCAGACATCGACAACATCCTTAGCTATTCGCAACTCTTCCCATGTCTCTCTTAAAGCTGTATCTTTCAATGTTCCATCATTTTTATCTTTCCTACCTCCTGGAAAACATACTTGACCACGGTTCATACTCACTTTGCTTGATCGTAAAGTATATAAAAGTCCCAATTTTCCATTATGTATACATAGAGGAACAAGTACAGCTGCCTGATTTGTGCTTTCTCCACTTTTCTTTGTCACATTTAGAGCTTTCAATCTTTTTATACATGCTGCTCGTACTTCATCGCTGAGTATTGCTTTTGGTGATAATTTAGATATATCTGCTGTACAGAACTCTCTTTGCAGCTTAGACACCTGGACAAAAAATAAATGTATTGAATTAAATATAAATGCAGTTAATTGATATTAATTTTTAAAAATTTATATATTATCAAAAATATAAAGTGGTCGAATTTTAATAATGTGTTTAAATAAATTACCTCCAGATATTAAATAATCAAAGTTTTTAACAATTTTAATTCATAGTAGAAAATTTTCTTTTCGCAAACAGTCGAAAATATTTAGTACTGCACGTGCTACAAACGTGCGAAGAAAAAAATGAATACACATTTATTGCGTATGCATGTATATACGATGAGAGTTAACTTTTGCTAAATGAGGGCAAAATTGAATACAACAACTTACGGGTGACGATAATGGAAAAGGTTCAACTTTTCTTCGTATTACTCGTAGAATCATTTGTAATAAGTATATTTTCAATTAACCAATTAAAAAATTTCAGTCGTCGTAGCACGTCGAAACAACAAATTTAAATTTTATTTGCACACATCACTTGCATGCATGCACGAGTAGGTACGAGCACGAGCAAGCTGTCCGATCGTCTACAGCTGTGTGAAACTACGAAAGTGAAGTCGACTTCCTCAGTTCACAGTTGTCCGCTACAGTGTCGCCAACATCCTAGCATTCTGCTTATTCTAAAATTATTTTGTTACAAAACAAATTTTCATTAAATACAATCTTGGGCATAGCTGATAGATACCTACATATTTATCACGTTTGTTAACAAAAACAAAATATATAATTTATAACTTATTATATGCTTATTAATAGCATACGATAATTAGCAGATGATAATCTGTACCTTTGATTTTGAGGTTATTATAAGTATTTTGTAGTATAAAAAACTTTAATTTTCCAAAACAATAGAATTTCGTATTTTAGAATAAATAATTCTTAATCAGTTATTTAATTTTTTAATATATCTATAAAAAACATAGAAACTCTCAGTATTAAATTATTGTAAGAAATAATAATATTTCAGCAATTATAATTAATAAAATGATTTCCTGATGTTGCATATAGTAATTTGAATATGTAATTATGGATCATATACGAAGTTTCAAACAATTTCTACTTCTATGTTCTATATAGGTACAAAGCTTTCTAACACCAACTTTTTATTAGATGTTCAATTGAAAAATTATAAATAATGATACCTATATTATAAAGGATTAAAACATTAATATATGCTTATCGATATAAATCAGTCATTATCCAAAAAGAATCAGCTTTTTAACGTCAAGGGAAAACCGGTGCAAATTGTTAAAATTTGAAATAGTACCTTCATTACGCAACTAGTGGGCGAAGGAGATTATCACGACGAGGGTGAACACACGTACGAGCTGAGATACCTGAGCGCACGTGTTGCGAACAATATTTTTCCATACTTACGCTTGCAAAATCGGCCTTTGCGCACCGAATGTGGAAAATTAATTTATAGATGCATGTTTATATATACAGTTTGTAGAATAATTTCAAGTGCAATAAGAATATATAATATGTATGTTTTTACATATTATATATTTAACAAGTTAAGCGATTCATAGCGCCCTACTGTTGGATTGGAAACTGTCACAGTTGCAAAACAGCATTTTAGGTTTTATTAACAACAATAATGAAATACGATTAGTCTCCCCGCATTTTTCACTGCAGAATAAATTTATAGCTTTGAGTAGTTTATAAATATCAAAATTCAAATACTCAACCATTGAAACTTTTTACATGTCTGGCGAATTCTCTGCTGAACCGTAAGTACATATATATATATATATGTATATCAATATACGGTTACATGATCCACCTTTACAGCTTCTTTTAAAAACGTGATTTGTGAAGACCGCATAAACAGATTAAAAAATAAGCAAGATGATTTTTCTCAAGTTGTTGTATATTATCTATTCTTGACCTGCGTGTATCACGCATAAAAAATGGAAACATAAAAAATATTATAAATTAAAAAAAAATTTAGCTCCTACATGACGGCAAAGTGAAAATATTGATTGAAAAATACTCATCTACTGTACATAGGAAATAATCATCTATTTATATATTAAATTTATGCAACGAAAATTATTAATGACTTTAACCTGCGTAAACTTTTTAAATTAATATTTTTCCTAATGCCAATGTTTCTTTCAGTTAACCCATTAAGTCCGAGAAATGCCCAATTCTCAATTGAAATTTGTGACTTATTTTCTACAATAAAAAATTGGAATAAAAATTCTAAACATACCTATTCTACTATTTTTGGGTGTGCTCTTTCGATTGGTGCAGTCAGAGTTGCATTTTCATGACTCCAAAAAGCAATATCGCGCATTCTAAGTAAAAAATGCACAAAATTTCTTGTGTTTCGTTTTTTTTGTGAATTTTTTCGCATCAATAAAGTCGCGGGATCGAAGCTAAACCGCATCCAAAAGAGCACACAATATGTGTACTTCAACTAGAAATTTTTTTGTTTTGTTACGAATCAACCTAACCTCTTCAAAACTTCAATATGTCGAAATAATGTCAAATACCTAAAACATGTACTATTTCGTATTTTTACAGTATACGATTTAACGAAAAAATTTGTTATAAATCTAACTAATTTCTCTATAAAGCTTATCTTTTAAGCTTTAATTTAATTTTTTAGTGGGCTATGTATGATTTTTTTAAGTCGAGATATCGCAGCTTCAAGAATAAACTCATGTTTTGATGTTTCCATGTTTTTCACCAACATGAGAACTTACAGGTTCGTAGTTTAAGATTATCAAATCTTCAAATTTCAATATCTTGATTTCAAAAAATCGCACAGGGTCGACTAAATTAATGAGAGTCGTAGCAAGCGTAGTATACTACATAATTCGTACTATGTAATTTTATGTTTTTTGTTAAATAAATAATTATAACTTTTTTACTGTGCATTTTCTTACAATTCTGATGACATAGATCGAAAGTTCAGACAATTTTACATCAGAAATGATTAATCTCAAGTTTTTATAGGACCGACATCAAAGTAAATAAAGCTGTTGAAAATAGTATGAAAAAAGTGTTCGTCCCGTTCTTAATGGGTTAATTATATTTATTTCCATCTCAACCAAAATGGTCACTTTTCTCCTTAAAGGGTCGAAAATTGGACTTATATAAGTACCTTCTTTTTAATGAATTTTACTTTTCTCCCGCATTTTGCATTTTGCGCATTTCGCTTCGATCGCAGAGACGGGGATCAAGAGCGATTTTCCTCCCTTATTACATACTGTACTATTTTACCATATGAATATTAAAAAACTGATAACTTATATATATATACTGATAAAAATTAAAACTTAAGTGGGATTGTAATACACCTATGCATAAAACGTTTACAGTCATCAACTTTTCATGATAATTTTTCACCGGGCGTTAACAGTATAATTTTCAAATGTATATCGAGTGACCATCGAATCGCCAATCACAAATCCAAAACAAAACATGTAAGTACTATCGCAGGAACAACTTACCTCAACTTAAGTACATTATATACCATAAAAATGCAAATTCTTTGCAATCAGTTGAGCTTTCGTTACCACTGAATCTGCATAATCGATCCTGAAACAATGAGAAAAGGATTATCGACCCGGAGAATGTCAGGTACCCAATCGATACTTTGGGAATATCGAGCAGGAGAGATTTAAATATGTACTATATGCAGGTAAGAAAATGATAAAAGTTCTCAGTGTTGTGATCAAAAGTTTCAATCTATGAGTGCGATTTGAAAAAAAGGAATGCCTGTGGTTTCCACGTGTGCAGGGTATGATGATGCAGCCACACGGAAAGACTCGTGGTGATCGTCAACTACCGTGGCGATGACTTTATAAGAGTCTTAATTATCGTGCAATTAATTAAGTTAGAATTCATTTATTGCTATTTTTTCTCCTAATTTTCTTCATATTATTTAGATATACCTATGTAGCTATTAATATACATATTATCCGTGCGTGCAATGTCAGAGCTCATCATACATGCTGTCTGGAAATAATTGAATAATTAAATTGTTATTTATTACTTCAGCTTAAATTGACGGTTCTTATAAAACTATCAATATCTATTGACCATTAAGGTCTATAGATATAAGACCATAGCTGGTCTTATATCTATATCTACAAGTGGGAATTATAACAGCGTACTTTTTCTCAGATCGATGAAATTAAAGTTTTCATACCTGTATAAACAGCATAGTATTATTTTAAGTATTTTATCAGAATAACATTACCTATATACATATATACGCAATACTGTATAATATTTCATGAATTTTTCAAAGTATTTTAATTGACTGTCAATAACAAAATTATGCGTAATCGACGTAAAAGAATTTTATGCTTATGCTTTTTATCTTCATGTGCATGGATAAAATCTCTTACCATTGGACACTACATTGAGTGACGCTTATATTCTCTTTGATTTATATCAAGTTTTTTGATAGCATGTGCAAAAAAGGTATAGCATATAGCTTCGTTTTCCGGCGCTCTTGCCAAGATAACAACGGATCAACGGTCATTGTAAGAAAAAAATCTTAAATCGCCTATTGAGTATGCACGCAATAAAAGTTTTAAGAATCTATAGTTTTTACATGTTACTGAGATAGTAACCAATGGTCAATTGCTCAAAATGCCAAGTTATTATAACGTTGAAAAAGAGAATGACCGCAGAATATTTTCTGATATAATGCATAATCATTACAAATCTGATTAATAAAAGATGTGATTATGTTACAAAAATAAATAAAAGTTAAATTTTCTTTTTTTTTACTTGTATTACGAATGATTTGTGAATAAAAATGCAAAAATGCTTGCGAGTTCTTATGAAAAAATTGTAGCTTATCGATGGATCATAAATCATGAAAAAAATTTCGATTTAAGAACAACTTAAACGGAAAGAAGGTTCAGCAAGAAATGAACCAAATTCGCAACGCAAAATGAAAGTTATATAAGTATCAAAGAATTTTTATAGTTACTGAAAATAATCAAACAAAATATTAAATATGCCATCGGTGCATAATCCACTCGCATAATCCATTTACGCGTAAATCATACCATTCGCTTCGCCTCGCGTAGAGCAGCAAATATACTTTCCGAATCTCCGAATCACGCAGGTGTCCGCATATATATATCGAGGAGCATCGAAAATAACAGCCTCAACTGTAATTTCGCAGAGAGCCGAGCGCGTCTCCCAAGAACCCGGCGAGGAAGTCCAGTACATAATAGAACAGAGAGAACCGCGCGCAGAAAAAGAGCTGAGAGCAGGAAAAAAAAAGTGCAGACGCCAAATTAAACGGTGGCGGGATGTTGCGCGCGCAGCATCTCGCATCGCGTGACCCCACTGCCCGAGTCAAGCTGGCGGTCAGTTAAAAAGAGAAGGCCGCGCAACGTCTCGCTCCCTCCCGCTCTAAGATAGTCTATAGCTGATTATATAGGCGAATCGAGCAACTCTCTCTCGCCGCTCGCGTGACTCGTGAGTCATGCCGAGCGCACGGTGGCGACAGCGACGGCCGGTGGTGGTAGGAAGAGGCTGCGCGATGGAAATTCCATAGATTTTACGTGCGTCAGCCGCTCTCGCGGCCGTTCAGTGTCAGTCGCGGCGCGCACGCTCGCCCAAAGCCATCGCCGTCGTTGGATCACCGCGGGGAAGTCTGCTCCGTGCGTGCGTTACGTATATAGACCTCGGTGTGCAAAGCCAGTAAATAAGGCATTGCGGGACGCGTTGACAATCCGCCCGCGATATCACAACCAAAGACCCCCAAGAGATATCGCGTCGAGGCCTCGATAACTTCCAAATGGTGCATCGTCGCAGTCGCTGCTGCTCCCCGTACTCCTGAGAGTGTGTTTATATGTGCGTGCGCGCGCATCCCAGCGAGTAGTAGTAGCACTAGTAGCATAGTTCGCGAGCCATCATAGTACTGCGATATCGCGAGCGAGTGCGAGGAAGACGGCGAGCTGGTGAGGACGGAAACAACGACGCAAATATGATCGTGCGGTACGTTACGTCGAGGCGTCTCGTGCATTCGCGACGAAAAATGACGGGGTGCGCGAATACCGAGTCCAGATCGAGCATGACGTTTCTCTTGATCGTCGGCATCGCTTTTCTAGGATTCGCCACACAAGTGAGTATACATCTATCTATATATATATATAGGGGGAATTTTTATACCAAGAATTTGTGGGGTGATGCTGCTGTGTGTGTATGTACGCGCGCGTATTGTTTCTCTCTCTTTCTCTCTACCACCACCACCACCACCACGCCCCGAGCCCTTGTCTGTGCATATTATACAAGATATGTTGTAAGAGTTTGTAGGATAACTTTCGTTGGCGCAGCCCCTTTAACACTGTTGCTCTGCGGATGAAATCTTTGATGTTTCTCGTCTGTAAAATGTTTTGGCGCTTGGAAGGTTGCGGAATAGACGGCCGCGATGTGTAGAGACGGTGTACGGGAAATGTTTACGCGGAAAACTCAATTGAAAGGTCCGCCGAGACAAGGTTCTTTCGCTCCTAGACGTTTGTCTTACCGTGGCTCTACTACACTTTCTCGCTCTCCTTATATTGATCAACATCGAAATACATAATTGAGTTTACGAGAGGAAGAAGTGCCCCATTCGCTGGGCTAACTAATTATAGCGAACTCAATTAACGAGTCCGGATAAGACGAGCTATTGTCATTTAAAAACTACTCCGAAAGCGTTAAAAGGTCGTTAAAGTGCTTTATGCATATATATAGACGGTATTATTCTCCCGCTGTGTATACGCTACATATATATATATATATGTATTCGTATATGTGTGTATGCACACATGTACATAGAACTGAGGCCGCGCGCGACATATATATATATGTGACTAGGCTCTTCTGAGAGTTTATTGTGCGATGACGTCATGTCACCCCATCGTCTAAAGATCTTATCGACGTCCAGCACTCCAGCCAGGTTTATTAGTTTAATTATACCTTGAGAGGTTCGGCGCCGTCTTGTTTTCTTCTCTTTTTTCTCACGACTACGCCCATGTAGTACATGGGGCTTGTACACGTTCTCCCCATATTATTTTATTTTTCTCTCGGGGAGACTCAACAAGAGACTGTTGTCGCTACACGAATGATAATTGGCGATAACAATACGCTTTGTGAGTCGTGAGAGTGATATGAGCGATGCATTATACATGAAATGCTTGATGATCGGCTACCTATACGGATGTAGGAAGCGGGAAATGACAGATCGGAAGGTCGCGCGCGCGACTCTTTTACTATAAAGACACGACTGAATTTCCACTTTTGAGAATGGAAGAGAGAGACAGAGAAAGAAAGACTGGGTCACTATCACACGAGCTAAAAGTAGCGGAAACTTGTCCTTGGCTATTATATGCGACGCGTTGGGCTTCGATTATTAACATTCGCAAGGCTATTTTGGAACATTCTTTACATACCAACCCGATGTATATTAAATAAGATAAATTGCATATTAAGTCGGCGTATGAAGGGCCAAATTTGCGGAGCCGTTACGGATTGGCTTGCAGGTGTTGGTAGAGATTTAAATAGACATGATAAATCGTCGGATTTGCGTATTAGGGATTAAATGTTGCTGTGTACACTTTACAATGTAAATAAAGAGATGTGATAATCTGAACTGATGGAATCGTGATTTTTCGACACGATTGCTCGCGATACTGATAAATAAAGATTGAAGAAACGTGCGCGGTGTCGGAAAATTGTTAATTTTGTTCAACATTTTTTTAAATATTTAAAAAGCAAGGATATAATGTTTTTTTACTCGTTCTGAGCTAGTAATTTTGACTGTTTACACTCTTGGTTTTTCCGAAAGGGCAAATATAGTCATTGCTTGTTTTGATCGTTTGTGTTAGCGTCGTAACAACATCCGAATTTATCAACTCCGCTAATTATCACTTCCTAAACTTCAAATCAATGAAATTGCTGACACTCGACAAATTGACATTCCTCATTTAGACTTATCGTTAGCCGTGCGATACAAAGGAAAGAAAATCATTGAGTGGAAGGTAATCCGAGCGTTTAAACGGAATAATGACTAATACGCCACGGCCTGTGACTACTTATACGATACTCGATAGTTTGGCACGTAATATCAGTCGCGCGCGATTTCCGAGGATTTGAGCCTTTGATAAACAAACTTGCCCAATGACACGTATTTTTCGTCGGGCTCCATTTAGATAATGACGCAACGCAATCTCTGGTTAGCTGGCGCAGGTGTCAGCTTTTGTTTTCCTTCCCTTATCGCCGAAAGTGGAATTTCTAGTAGTGGAAGTCACGTCGATCTCTCTTTTCTTTTTTCCCTCTCTCTTTAAATTCTTCCTTTTCCACTGCTCTGCGGGATGCATGACTGAGCGATGATACACAAAACAGATATGCCAATTTGTCGAACGGATGAAGCTAATTTATATTTCAAATAAAAGAAAGAGCGAGAAGCTGTTGTTCATGCCGCGAAATGTTTCGAATTGCAGGTTGCAGAGGCCGCGGACGAAGGCCACTGCGTCTGGTATGGCGAGTGCTACACAGACGTGTATCAGCACACGAAAAACTGTCCCTATGATGGCCCAGCCAAGGAACTTGACATGAAAGGGCAAGAGCTATTGGCCAAACATTGTCCCCACATGATACCGACTAATGGAGTTCCAAAAACCTGTTGTGATACCGCACAGCTGAAGACACTGGACAGGGGTATAGCAATGGCTTCGAGTATCTTGCACAGATGTCCTAGTTGCATGAGCAATTTTGCCAAGCAGATTTGCGAATTCACGTGCAGTCCACACCAATCTACCTTTGTCAATATTACACAGCTCGAAGAAGCCAACAGTACGTTTATTCATTGCTGTGTTGGAGTGATGAGCAGTAAAAGCAATGCTATTTGAGTAACTGCTTATGAAAACATTTTCTGTTCTTACAGATGCTACGTATATTAATGGAATCGAGGTATATTTCACCTCAAGATACTTGAACGATACCTACAAATCATGCAGCAGAGTATCGATGCCAAGTTCTGGTCAGCTGGCATTGGATCTGATGTGTGGTGAATACGGTTCGAGTAGATGTACCCCAGAAAGATGGTTCAAATCTATGGGAGACAGTAGTAACCCATATGTACCTTTCCAAATTGATTATATGTCCAGCGATAAGTCCATTGGCAAATTTGTACCAATGGATCCCTTGATCACACCCTGTAACAAACCTTTAAATGTATGTACATCAGATATGACCTTTTAGTTTCATTGCATTGCCATGGGGGAATGATAAAAAAATTAATGACTGTATTGTAGGCTAAATCTCCAGCATGCAGCTGTGTCGATTGCCAGGAAAGTTGCCCTGCACCCCCAGCTCTTCCTCCATTACCAGAACCTTTTACACTTATGGGATGCGATGGATATTCTGTCCTCATGGTTATTGTTTTTCTTTGCGGAACAGCAATTTTCCTTCTGTCCTTATTGTGCTTCAATAATCGCAAGAAGATTGGTAAGTTTAAATATTTTTACTTTAGAAATGAAATGTAGGAAATGTTCTCGAGATTTTATAAATTGTTGCAAATCATAAGATTATTAAAATAGTGATATACTCATTCGAACTCGAAAACGTTTCTTTTAAACAGTTTTTTACTTTTAGGTTTTGTATAATATCAAAAGTAAAAGTTCAATGACTTCTTTTTCTTCAGCCAGCAGATTTATCTTTGCTCGCTAATGACAATCAATTTAATTATAATCTTTTATTATGCTTTTTGTAATATTTCATTTCTATGAATTATTTCTCAATTAATTCTTTAGCTTTAATAATCCGTTATTTAGCCCTTGATACACTAGTTTATTTACTCTGAAACACACTTCTATTTTTCTATTATACTTTTCCATTTAATATTTGCTTTGACGTTTTCAATGCAAATTCAAGCAATGAAAAAAGGTTTTAGACACATTTCTATTATGACTTCGAGTTACTAATTTGTCGTTATTAAATATAAATGATTAGCACTATTATGAAGAGGTGAAGGATTGTAAGCACTTATTCCTCTTACTGGTTGTGGTCTAATTTAGACACTTTTGAAACATTTCATTTTTTCCACCTTATAGATCAACTAATATTTTACATTTTATTTTTCACATACATACACATTTTCGAAATAATATATTATTCCACGAACGGCAAAACCGAATCATTATTTTCGTTTCGAAATCGATGTAAACCACATAACGGAGAAACTAATCTTATAATATAACGTTTCATTAGTACTAATTTACAAATATTAAGTCACATCAGTATATATTAACAATAATGAACCGGTGATTTAGTTGTAGAAGATTAAAAATTTTTAACATTAATGTATTCAGTGCTCAATACTAATAATATTTTTTTGTGAGTTTCCAAAAAAAAGCTTGATTTACCGGATTTTCACTAAAACGGATTCTCACTCTGATGTCATTTTTTGCTATGAAATCAATTGCGAAATGTAATAACCTGTTACGTGTGATAACGTAATAGGTATATAACGTAGTAACTTGTTCACGATGAAAATTTTCTTTCACCGAAAATTTCTAATGCTACCGAATAAAATTCTGAAATATATCGATATATAAAGCTGCTACTGTTGAAACGCTCACCTCTAAGTAATTATTTTCTATAAATTACGCTTTATGTTTAAATTACATGTGCAAAAGGATGCTCGGAATAACGATGCAAGTCCAATCGATGATTTCTTAAATTATCAGGTTAAGGATAATGAATAATATTTAAACATTTTATACTACGATTAAACGTCAATATTGTTTTTTAATTCGTCAAACATTTTTTGTTTAAATAAACGCTGCCCTCGAAAAAAAAATATTGCCAATCCATTCACGTGCGCGTATATTAAATTTTTTCATCCAAACTCTTAAAAGGAGACTTTGAATTTAAACGACTTATTTTTTTCAAGCCACGCTCAAAGTGCAATCTAAAAGAAGTTTACACGTGAAACTTTTACGTAATATCTGTTGAAATTGCAATTAAAATCTCTTACCTCCGACCTTAACCAGCCAAATTGAAGAAAAAAATCGCTATTCCAAAGTAACTTTTTGCATTCTTTTTTATCGAGAACATTGTCCAGAGAAAAAGAAAAAAAAAATAAACAAATATTTATAAATGAAAAAGAAAGAAAAAAGAACACGGAGTTGAGGAGGACAGTTGGTATAGTGTACGTATGACATGTGTGTGTGGTGTGTGTAGTTGCACGAGGGGAGGAGGTAGGAAGACAGGTTGGTAGGCGTCTAGCCGCTGGGCTGCATCACCCAGGAGACGGTGCTCGTATTGCTCTCGCCGCTGACCAGGAAGACAGCCCACTCCAGTCTAAACGTTCCAGTAGGTCTTCAAATCTAACTTACAAACAATTTTTCTCTCCTTTTTTTAAATGTTTTTTTTTTCCTTAAGTACCAGTCCTTAATGTTGTGTTATTAAACGTCTGCATTGTGTTATACGTCGCCCTTTATTCACACGCCTAATACTTTGTTGCATGTGTCGCACAAATATCTCTGTCTCTCTGTGTCTGTGTCTGCGTCTCTGTCTTACGTATTATACGCCATTTAAACTCGATTAACCAAAATCTTTTATGCGCCGCTTTAACCGCTTCTAATTATCTGCCGCCATTGCCTGCTTGATCTTAAAAGTATATTAATACGTTTTATACTCAGTGCTTTTCATTTGAAATTACGCATATACTCGATGTAGTCGAAAAAAAACTGCGCGTTACGTGTCGTGTCTACATTCGACAACGCTTTTATTGTATGTGTCTCGAACAAGTAAAGTACAAGGTAATTGAACGTCAATGAATCGTTGAAGGATTCATCGATGTACTGGGAATTTATTTTATTAGCAACTGCAGTATAAGAGTCGAGCTTAAAATTGTAGGAAGAAAGAATTTTATATTCGCTGAATATATATATCATTTGAGCGACGGTGAAATTGCTAAAATTGTCCGAGCGTGCAGAAATACATTGCAGGAGATAATGTATAAAATTACATTTGAGTAAGCAAAACGCCGTTCGGCTTTACGACCGAAACCATCATCGTAATTCTTAATGTTCTATTTCCACCGTATACACCGCTTCGGAGCGCAACGTTCGCGGTAGGCATGAAAAAAAAATACGTAGCGTGAAATGCCGTATTAAAAATTAGAATAATATATATTTGCATGGCTGCATAATTGTTTTAAAAAAATTATACACTTGGACAATTATTATTAATATTATACCTAGCGAGGATAAAAAGAAACTATGAAATCAATTTCTCTCAAATTTCAGATTGATTATAATAAAAATGGAGAAATAGATTTTCCGAGACTAGATACTCTATTTTTCTTGCACAAGCCAATTAAATTACTTTACCTGCAACGAATATATCTGTTTATCGGTATCAACGAGAGATTAGCGGTCGCTTTAAATCGTTCGTAATGCTCCTTATAAACAGTACCAACTGCGGCGCAATTTCAGGAAACTTTATTCTTGAACGAATCTCACCTTGATTCGAAGTAAATCGATCCCTTTGAAATTTGGAATACGTCCAACACACTCGTCACTACGTCCATCGCTTCAAGATATTCTTTATCAGCGATATTTTACAAGAAAAAAAAATCGTGTCCTAATCTCCATTTCTATATTTGGCTCGAAGAAAATGGTTTATGTATATAGCGAAAACATTGGCAGACATTCTGTTATGACTGCAGCAGATCTTTAAATTGATACACATGAGTATATGGTATTGTACGGGAAATAACGAGTGAACTTTATACAACGTGACACTTACAAGTTGTGATGTTATATTCTGCGAACGTATTTCCCATTAATAATACTTAACCTACACTTTGGAATATAATGAGAAAATAGTAAATTTTATCTAAATTCTTTAATGGTGGGAAAGTGTTTGTTTTTTTAATTAATTAACGGTTTCAATGTTGTAGCCAACTAAAAATACAAATATAAGAACGAGCCATTAGTATGGTAACTAGTAGCTTATCATTATCGATTATTCGAGCGAAAATGGATACAAGTGTAAATAGGTGGCACGCAACTCTACCGATGCGCAATGCACCAGCAGACGCCAATAGTATATACATATATATGCCATCGCAAAGTATAAATACATATCATATTAACTAAATTCCTTATACTTTTACATGCGTAATCTACAACGACAATAATAGATTCTTCGTTACGAACGCGCTTCGAGAAGCTAGCAAACCAAAATGAAATCTGTCCGTTATGAAATCGACGGTAATCGTATTTGATATATTTCATTCGCAATCGCATCATTAACAGAATCTGCAGTGATTCACGCTATAATAAACCATTTCTCGGGACAAAAAAGAACAAAAAAAAACAACGAGCATAAAGTCAAGATAAACCCGGCGTATCACGTCCTGCATCAGGCGAATGCTCGGCGATCATATATACGAGCAGTGATCGCGCGATCCCAATTGGCCAGGATTCAATTTGCCCCGTCGCTAAATCCGCGTATATAGAAGCCGCTTGAATTTCCACGCGAAGTTTCGTCGCGTGCATAAAGCCCGAAACACACACATTATCTCCGATAGCGCGTAGGTACATAAACCTATACATTATTAAGCCCGAGAGTGAATCGTGCATTTTCCGAACGCTTCAATTTGACGATTTGCGAATGATAAAGGTGAGCACGCGCGCGCGAGCGCAAGTTGCGCAATCCGACATCCGCGTGATTTCGTCCTTTGGTTAACTGCACCGCGATGCTTCCATTAGACTTTCGCGATTATGAATCGCGGCAGTTAATCGACGTCGAATAATCTAACAATAATCCAGAGACAACTCGCGCGACCTGCGCTTGACACTATTATCTACATTATATATATATATATGTACACACTCCCTCTTTATTCTGGAATAATAAAACGCCTGTTAACGAGGCAATTAATGCTATCTCTTCATCTTCTAATTCCTACTGCATTTTGTTATATATACTCTGATAAACTTACGTCACCCTTTCTTAAGGCAATTATATCTACCCTCGAGCACACATAATCCACTCTGACAAACTTCCAAGCTTGCATTTTGCGCTCTCTTTCTCTCTTTCTTTCTGTTGTACATATAAAAATTCTTGTAGTTAAGTACCCCAGAAGCGAAGTTGAAGCACAGTTGGGGTTAACTTTTACAAACGCAGTAGTTGCAGTGCATGCGAGAGGTCGCAAAACATCCATGACCTTTTTCCCCCCTTTTTTTCATTCTTTTTCTCTTTCTCTATCTTTCTTTCTCTCTCTTTGCATACACTGAGAAAGATCTAGTAAGTTTGCGCATTACTGCTATAACGTATTATGCCGTATAGCGAAAGCGACGCGTGCTTACCGCGTGTTCTTTATGCAAACACATTTTTAAGATGCTTTATTACGAAACGTAGTGAAATTTTCTGCTTTTTATCTCAGTCCTCGTAGCTACAACTTTGTAATGAAAAAAAAGTGAAAGAGTAGTAAAGCGGATAACAACATCCGGTATACAGTAATTGAATTCGAAGTATATATTGTTGCAGCAATAGCAGCAGACTACTAATATTCATTCCCAGTTCGTATATATACATATATATATAAGCTTTTTTTCACGTACACATTTTTTTCTATACAGTCCATAGAGCGCGCGAGCATTCGATTTTCGCTGTTTGCAAAGTGAATGACGCGTGTATATATAGAATATATAATGCAAAACTTTATCGTTGTCTTAGTCGTGCGAACAAATACTCACATCCGCAGCGGCGAATAAACGGCATACAAAGAACAAAAAAAGAGGTTTTATCGCTTGCTTTGTGCACCGTAAAAAAAAAGAGAAATATTCGCGTCAACGACGAAATTTAATCGCGCTGCGAATAATGTAACTTGTATTATCGGTCCTGTATCTGTCGCGCGGCTAATCGTTTGCCAATATATATTATATATAGAGTTAATGCGGCGTCCCGGGAAAACTTGGCGAAACAGATGTTTGCAGGCTGCCACTCGATGACATTATACGCTTTTTTCTTGTTGTTCTGTCCTGTATAGCTGTTTTTCTTTCTTTTTTTTTTTATATACATTTATATATATTATGTACATATATTGATATTGTAAATGGCCAAAGACGCGGATGGGCGTATTATACGCGAGGAGACGATGGAAAATTCAGTGCATAATGCAAAGACCAAGAATCGATCTTGCGCTTCCACGAAAGTTACAGTGTTGTTATTTTTACTGTCGCGGGAACTCGTAAAAGTTTATTTCGAAAAAAGTAAAAAAAAAAAAAAACGTCTTGGGATTCCGTTGTCTCGCATGTATATATAAGAAACGTGAGCGCGTAAGAATATGCAAGCGTCTCGGCTTAATTGATGGTTTTCGTAAGCTTTCGAGCAAACAGGTAATTTTTCGGTTATGCATGTAACACGAAAGCGTTTGTCGCTTACGAAAGACTAATATTGCCTTTCGACGCGCTCATTTTGAATTCTAGTTCTGCCGAGTCACACAAAGACGTTCCTTCCCGCAATCAAGACTTTTCATTATTTTTGCACAAAAACAAAAAAAAAAGACCGCGCGCTTGATCGAAGAGTGAGGGTTGCACAAATTTTAATTAAAGTGATCCGAAGCTGCCGAGGTACAAAATAGAAAATTGATTTTTCGAAGAAACTTCGTATATATACATCGAATGCATTTACGAGTCGAGAAAATTGAAAGACTATTATGATGCATTGTGTTTATGCAGGTATAAAAATACAGGCGCCACGTCGCGCGTAAACAACAATAATACCTATACTCAGCGACAACAAACACACGCGTTGAGTGTGTTTACATCCCGATACACGTTAATTTTCGTAAACGACCCGAACGAATGCATTAAAGTTGCATGAGTGCATATACGCGACGGTCTTTTACACGCGACAGTCTGGTATCAATAAAAGAGTACACATTGTACCGAATATACGAAATATTTTTTAAAAAAAAAAACAAGAAAAAAATATCTTTTTTTGGAATCGACCTCCTAACACACTTACTAAAATTAAATTTCGTTCATTTACATTTAATGCCTAAATGGTTTTCAGGACCGGTTCCAAGCGCGAGTGCTGCCTAAGATTTAGTACTTTGTTTTTATCAATTGCGCGGCTACGTCGCCCTTTTGATATCCCGAAAATAGAATCGAGCGTGCCTATTTATATGACCGCGCGAAGAAAATATTAATCGCTGCGTAACGTTTGTTATTTATTTTCTCTCATTGTTGCGCTAAAAAACAAAGTGTTTTATTCGTCACATGTAAGTTTTTGAGATATACTAAGAATTTCTATAGCTGCAACGAAATCTATACATTGTAAGAATTTTGTTTATCAAGCTCCATGTGATAAATCGGTTCACTTCTAAAAATTCTAAAAATCCTAAAGTTATATAGCGAAATACACATTGTATAAGAAGCCATCTATTGTCGTGTTAATCTGAAAATATTGCGAATAAAAGAGCTCGGATCGCATGAGTTATTCGCTCGCTTTCATTCGCGCCCATACAAATTCTTTGCCCAGCTTAAAAAAGAAAAAAGACAAAATAAAAAACCTCGATCCCTTATACAGTCGAACGAATCGTCGTATTTCCGCGCAGTAATACGAAACTAATCTTAAAATACTGAAAACTCTTCACCGACTCGGGAATTAACGGTATGACAAAAAGTCCCAATCAGCTCCGATAGTCTCAATTCAGCGGAAGCACATTTTTTTTAATGCGATCGAATCAAATGTGTCTACTCGAGCTCCGTCACGAGGCGGTTGAATAAGACAAACGTTATATATATATATAAGAATCGGATGCAGCTCGCATAAAACGCACGTATGCCATCGTCTCCACGCGTCGTGTCGCATCAAATATACAATATAATGTGCACAAATCGTCCAGTGCCATATATACGAAAATTGCACTTGACACGCAAACACAAGGGGGGGAGGTAATCGCGCCGCTAAGAGAAAGCGCGCGAGAAAATAATAATAATAATAAGATGAGGAAGGAGAAGCTGTGGGCTAGAGCAATTATTAAATGAATGAATCATTTGTTCCACGTACTCGCGTTTAGGCGTGATCTCGGCCGACGACCTGCCCTCGAGTCTACAGGAGGACGAGAGCTCGACCTTCATCGAGCGCCTCGGCGCTGGCACCGACAAGTTCCTACAAAAGTTCTTCTGCCGATGGGGAACGGGTGAGTCTTCGTGCACCACATTCTTTTCACATATACATATATACATACAGTGTCGGGTGGTCATTGTATGCTCGGTGATGCACGCGGGTCTAGCCGCCGGTACATAACGCAGAAGAAGAGAGAGAGAGAGAGGAGAACCTCAATCGAGCCGATCTCTCTTTATCGGGCCAATTGAGCCAATGATGCCAAGCGGAGAGTCTGGACGACGCGACGAGATGCGAGAGAGAGAGAGCCTCAATCACGGCCGCTATGTAAACTCACGGCTCGCGAGTTGGAACGACGCGTTAGCCTGCGTGTGACATTTCTGCATACATGCGCGCGCGCTACTTTTACGCAATAGGGTACAACAAATTTTCGTCGCGATTTCCTACACTTTATATACACGCCAAATGGAAATTCCGTCGTACCGCCATTGTAAAAGCTAATCTACACTTTTCGTATACGATTGATTAAACGCACAACCTTTGTTAAACCGAGATGAGATGGCATAGTTGCAGGCAAAGGGTCTCTTTATACATTTGAGCTATATGAGATGTCGAGGCCTGCTGCACGCAAGGAGCAATCGCCGCGAGCCACAAACGACGCAATAGGACTTGACACGCGATAATCATTTCGGATGTCGGTCTTTTAAAAGCTAAATAAGTTGCAATTGGAATAGCCGACGGTGTTATATACCGAGAGTGCAGCAGGCCGAACACAACATCGCGTTAAAGCGATTTCCTCGTTTCGCGATCGCTCGTTAGCTGTTTGTGTCAGTATTTTCTCTCTCTCGTAAAGTTGTAAATGACGTTTGATAAAAATTGCATCTACCGTCTCGACGAACGATTGCGCAACTTAGGCGCCGATGTATATCGTTTATATAACAATGTCTTGTCCTGTCCAATGGTAAACAGTATGCGCGAGCCATCCATGGTCGGTCCTGTTCCTGGGTTTCATCTTCATAGTGGCGGTGGGCCACGGCATCAAGTATCTGCACGTGACGACGGATCCGGTCGAGCTATGGGCATCGCCTACCTCGAGATCGCGCGTAGAGAGGGCTTACTTCGACAGCCACTTCGAGCCCTTCTACAGGACTGAGCAGATCATCATCACGTCCGTCAATTTGCCTCCGGTAATTTCAGCGAGCTCTCCTTTCTTTTTTTTTTTCTTTCTTTCTTTCGTCTTTTTCTTTTTCCTTTTCTTTCTTTCACTTTCTCGAATTTCACGGTCTATTGTACCCGTCGATGCGGGAAAAATGATTATTTTGGAGGATGCGTGAATGCGTATCTTTGAATAGATGTGACATCAGCCGCTTCGCTCGAATCATAAAAGATTCAACAGATACAGCGGCGGATGTGAAGCTTATCTCTGTCTCTGTCTCTGTCTCGGTGGTTCGGATGGCGTTGACCTCGGGACGATATAAACTAATTTCGTTCGATCGTCTATGTGTCAATTCAATTGGTTATAATTGCTTGAGAAAGTCATTTATTGGATCATGTAGCGAGTGATTCATTGCCGCGTGAATTAGTCATTTTCGGACTATATAACTCATGGCGCGCACGTCTTAATGAAATCAGTATATTACAATAAAGGGTCCTATTGAGTTAAAAAAGAATGCCGAGCTTTTCATGAGAACAATCATTTCTAAAGAGTCAAATAATTTTTAAACTTCTCTTAGAATACAGATTTTCATCGACGTTATTTCATGCACTCGGTTCGAAATTAGTATCACATCAACCTAAAGTTTTGAAATGAATAATTAATGACTTTTTTATATCGCTCTATACCAATATATGAATGGCGTTCGTGGATGTCTCAAATGATTCACCATACCAAATTAGCGATAAAAGAATGTCCTATATGATGTTACAATTTGCAATGCTGTTTGCATACCAGTTTTGAGGAAAAAATTCTCATGTCAAGTGAGTCATGTCTTCCCGATCATTCTAAATAAACATTTTCAGGCATCGTATTCTATTTCTTTATAATTTCCAAGCGATTTCAATGAAACTAATCAAGTTGTTCCGATTTTTTTTAAATAAATCTTCTTTTACAGTATACCCGTAGCGAAGTTTCACTGTATACTAAAAGCAATTTCAAAACTTTGACTATCGCGTCAACCTTGTTAATGGAAATTTATGCATCCTTCAGTGGCTTATCTCATAAAGTCGTCGTATTACTCACTCGAGTTTTAATACCGAACGCGAAGATCAGGCTTTTCAAGATCTATATTCAAAGTCTTGCACCATTCGCCAAGATTGATTTAACGAAAAATTATTTGACACCAACTCTAATTTTCTTCCAGATTGTGCATAAAACGTCGAACGGCGAAATAGTCTTCGGTCCGGTATTCGACGAAAACTTCCTGAAGACGGTTTTGGAGCTACAGGAGGGCATCAAGGCGATCGTAACGCCGAGCAATTACACACTAGCGGACATTTGCTTCGCACCTCTTTCGGCACCTTACACCGGACCCACCACAGTTTCCCAGTGCGCCATTCAGAGTATCTGGGGCTACTGGCAGGACAGCCTTGAAAAATTCGAAAGTTCCAGCGAAGATGACAAAAACTTTACCATCAACTACTTGGACGCCTTCAAAGCCTGCACTCAGTGAGTCTTATATATAAAATATAAATATCTATACTTTTTTTACTTTGGAAATTAGCTTGAAAATTTATTGACCCTACTTATACCACTTTATGCAATTTTTCGTTCGTATTGCAATTATTTTTTATTTTTTTTTTATTTTATAAATATATGACAAAATGCTGAAAAATCTTATATGCCTTTATTCTTGCTTTAAAGAAATCCATACAATTTTGACTGCCTTGCGCAATATGGTGGACCCGTCGAACCAGCGATTGCCGTCGGTGGTTTCGTTAAACCCGGACAAAATCTACGCGATCCGCCATACGAAAATGCTACTGCTATTATTCTTACTATTCTCATCAACAACTACCATAATAAATCCAAGCTGGTGCCAGCAATGGAATGGGAACAGAGGTAAAATTTAAATATCATTGGTATAAATTCATTAGTGACAATATTTGTGAAATATCTTTTTATAGTATATATTGTAAAATATATTACTATATTACTAAACATACTATATGTAATATAATTACGTTTTTAGCTATGTTGAGTACATGAAAAATTGGACTAAAACTAAAAAACCAGCCTACATGGACCTTGCTTTTACATCTGAAAGATCAATCGAAGACGAATTAAATAGAGAATCTCAATCTGACGTGCTAACAATTTTAGTATCATACATCATAATGTTCGCGTACATTGCCATATCGCTAGGACAAATAAGATCTTGTAGCCGACTTCTTGTAAGAAACAAAGAATTTAATTCCATTAATAATCTGATAGCTTGTTTATCTTCTACTTTAATTTTTAATATATTTTTAGATTGACTCTAAAATAACACTTGGTCTTGGGGGAGTATTAATCGTATTAGCATCCGTAATATGTTCAGTTGGTATATTTGGCTTTGTGGGATTGCCGGCTACACTGATTATCATCGAAGTTATACCTTTCCTCGTATTGGCTGTTGGTGTCGACAACATCTTCATTCTGGTTCAGACTCATCAAAGAGAAGGAAGACGGCCTGATGAATCCATTCCAGAACACATAGGACGCACTCTTGGCCAAGTAGGACCCAGCATGCTGCTCACAAGTATTTCGGAGAGCTGCTGTTTCTTCCTTGGTGGATTGTCAGACATGCCTGCTGTGAAAGCATTCGCTTTGTACGCGGGTATGGCCTTACTGGTAGATTTCCTTTTGCAAATTACGTGCTTTGTTAGTTTGCTTGCTCTGGACACTGTTAGACAAGCAGTAAGTATTAATTAAAATATTCTTTTATGATTGAATGAGATACATCGTACCTGTATTAACGGAATCATTTCTGTTCCAGAACAACAGATTAGACATATGTTGCTTTGTAAGGGGATCTAAGAAAGACAGTAATGAGGAAGTTGTTGATGGAATTTTGTATAAAATTTTCAAAGTTGCCTATGTACCCCTTCTTATGAAAAAGTGGGTTCGCGCAGGAGTGATGATCGTTTTCTTCGGATGGCTTTGCACAAGTATAGCTGTCGTTCCGCATATCGAAATTGGTCTGGATCAAGAGCTTTCTATGCCAGAGGACAGTTTTGTCCTCAAATATTTCCAATATTTAAATAGATACTTATCAATTGGTCCACCCATGTATTTTGTCGTCAAGGATGGTTTAAATTACTCGGATCCAAAAGTTCAAAATTTAGTGTGTAGTGGACAGTATTGTAATTCTGACTCGATAACAACTCAAATATTTGCTGCTTCTGAACTGGCAAACAGGTAACATATTAAAAACAACTTCTTTTTTATCAATGTGTATTAAAACTTCAAAACAATAAACAATCATAACTTATTTTCAGAACGTATATTGCTAAACCTGCGTCGTCTTGGCTGGATGACTATTTTGACTGGGCAAGCTTATCTAACTCGTGTTGTAAATATAATATTAAGGATGGATCTTTCTGTCCTCACACCAGTATGTACCTCACTTTTTTAATCAATCCCATTGTTCAATTTATTTTAACTGATTTTAATACAATCTATAAATTTGTATTTTAAGCGTACTCAAACGATTGCCAGCCATGTAAAATGAGTCTAAATGGCTATAATCGTCCAAATGCGACCGACTTTGAGAAATACGTATCGTTCTTCTTACAAGACAATCCCGATCCCAGCTGCGCTAAAGGAGGCCACGCAGCTTACGGACACGGCGTCAATTATAACAATGATCCGAAAACCAAGTCATCGGAGGTCGGTGCATCCTATTTCATGGCATATCACACGATCCTAAAATCGTCGTACGACTACTACGAATCGATGAGACAAGCCAGAGTTATATCGGCTAACGTTACCAACATGATTAACACCAACCTACAACAGTGGGGATACAAGAACGAAGTCGAAGTTTTCCCCTACAGCGTTTTCTACGTATTTTACGAACAGTACTTAACGATGTGGCCCGACACATTACAGAGCATTGGCATATCCTTGCTCGCCATATTCGTCGTCACGTTCCTACTAATGGGTCTGGACATATTCTCTTCTATTGTCGTCATCATTACGATCACGATGATCGTTGTGAACATTGGAGGTTTGATGTACTGGTGGCACATCACACTTAATGCGGTGTCCCTAGTGAACCTCGTCATGGTACGTTTAAATAATGATTTCATTCTACTATTCAAAGTATTCTATAAGATTTTGAACACTTGCGAAAATAATTAATCAAAAATATTCAATTTTCAATTATAATTTAATAGCAAAATTACTTGTTAAAATTTGTGGGTCCCGAATTTTTTAAATAAAAGCTCAACTTTCCTAGAAACATTAATTACAAATTTTATGTTTATTTTAGGCTGTGGGTATAGCTGTTGAATTCTGTAGTCACTTAGTGCACTCCTTCTCTGTCTCTGTACAGCCAACGAGAGTTGAGAGGGTCGCCGACTCGCTAACAAATATGGGTAGTTCGGTATTCAGCGGTATCACTCTCACTAAGTTCGGAGGAATTATAGTTCTTGGCTTTGCGAAAAGTCAAATTTTCAAGGTAATTGAAGTTCAAATATTCAAAACATGAATGTCAAAATATTTTAAATCAGACAGGATGGAATTACAATTACATTGTACTTTTACAGGTATTCTACTTTAGGATGTATTTAGGCATTGTGCTTTTTGGAGCGGCTCATGGTCTCATATTCTTACCCGTCCTTCTTAGTTATATTGGTAAGTTTTAAATTTTCACTATAAACTTTTTGCTATTGTTTTGCTAACAAAGTAATTGCTTTGCAAAATTACAAAAAAACATTTCGCAAAGACACTAAGTATTATAATTTATTGGCCATTTCGAAATACGGAGATTAAAGATTAGCATTATGCGTATTTCTAAAAGTAAATTTAATAATTCAAGTGTTTTTGAAGGAAGTAAATTTTTTTTTAACCAAATTTTGATCGAATCACGACTGTTCGTGATTCTAGGCTCGCCTATGAACAGGGAGAAACTGGCTAATCACAAGAGAGCAATGCGAGGAAATCTGGACAACGTGCAAGAGACCTCATTGAATCATCGTGTAAGCAAACCTAAATCTCCTCCCACACCCACAACTACTACACCTACCTTCCGAGTGCTCGATTACGAGAGATAGGTATGGTACCTATCCAATGCCCAGCCAAGTGCTCATTTTGTAATGTGATCTTTGTAAAGTCTGCCTAACTACTTTAATGTTTCATAAAATGTACGTTATTTTTTTAAAGGACTGAGAAAAGAAATTGGATTATGGTACCTGCTTTAATCGTATCAAAATTTCGATATTGTGAGGATGATATCTGGCCCTTAAGTGAAATTTTGTGATTTGTATGTAATTTTAGAAGCACACATCCAGTCATGCACATGTTATTTTATGTTAGCAATTATGTGTTGGTGCTTTTTATTCATGCAATGCATTATTATGCATAGGATAAATTTTTTTTCACTAATACTGGTTGAGGAGGATCATATCAATGTGTTCATCATCAACATTCATTCAGTATACGATTTATTTCAATACTAAGCGAAACGTTCATAAAAAAAGCTTTCCATTAATATTATTTTCTATTATCAAAGTCAAAATGTTGTCCAATATGTAATTATTGTCCAAATGTTTGTACTATTTATTTATATTTTTATACTATACGAAAAACTCAAATTGTTAACTCAGGAAGTAATACAGTGAGTAAAAATAATAAAACGAAATTAATTTGTACATAAATGTTTTGTTAATTTATTTTGATCTTTTTACAGTATTTAGTTTTTCCTGCACTTTTGTTGCCTATTTAAAAGCTTCTGTCATGTACTTACTCAATTAATTTCTTGCCTTTGAGTGTGGGAGGTAGCATGGTAGCCATTATTTGCTTAAAGAGCCTTTCTGTGAAAATGATTCAAATAGTTTCATTGGTTTTTTTAGTAAAGTATGTTGTGATCTCTTGTGATTTGTTAGCTGTGCAAGGAAGGTAGGTGTGCAAAGAAAATTATCGCACACGAATTCTGTATTAACCAAGCAGAAATTGTTAAGTTAAACAATAACTTTACAATTGTGCTACTAACAACCCCCTTTGTTGTTATAAATGACTTTCTAAAAGTGTCTTATTGCGCAAAACTTCTGTTGGCTATCAATTTTGAAAGCATTTTTCTTTTAATTTTCTTTTAAATCAGCTATTCTTTCTACTAATGCTTGATTCTAACTTTAAACTTTGAGGCACGTATTGTGTTTCCGGCAACCCGCAATAATCGTATTCCCGATCGTTAATTACAGACGTGATGTCCTACCGACGACGAAGAAGAATTGAGCAGCACAGCCGAAGAGGAGAGCAGCAAATCGACGACGAACGTCCAAACGAACCAGTCGACAACTCAGCTGCACCTCTACTCCACAGTAATCCCGGCCAACGCCCTTCCACTTCCTACGCCAGTATGAATACTAACGACGTAATATTCCATGACACTTCATAGAGCTATGAAAAAAATTTTAAAAAGAAAAAATAAATAAAAATAAGTATTCGTCGGTTGAATACGCTGTATCACTGACTTCTAAATTGAAGTCGAAGCGAACTGGCGTTCGTAGCTTATCATCCTAGGACAGAAAAAATTAGATAACAAGTATTCTTTTCTTTCGACTCTGGATTTATAACCAGATGCATTTTCTCTTGAGAATATTTTGTAAAAGTATATATTTTTATGGTATGTCGCATGTTTCGATTCGAGAGTCGCATTTTTGAAAGTTTACGGTGAAGTCACTGACGTTGTTTTTTTGGAGGCGATACGATAGCCATAAAAAGAGTTTATTTTTAAGTTTATAATGATAAAGGCTGGCTCTGAATTTGAAGGTGAAACTTGATCCAACCTCGGTGACTTTTTGCTAAAGGTGTATGTTTAAATTCATTAGCTTTATTATACGATAAATTGATACATGTTCTGTCATAACGTTTCGTTTTAGAAAACATTCTTCTTACTTCTGAATCTTCACTATTGGCGTAAATGAAAAGACTGCGATTTGATCTCTTGCACAATAAAAAATTTTATAACGTTGAAAGCACTTGGTAATGAATGTTTATTATAAGTTGGGCTTAGATTGTTTTGTTTTTAATTATTGGTTGTGAACGTTAGCAACTTATGTGTTGTGAATATTTACAAGAATTAAAAAATACGAAATCACGTATCGGAAAGTCACAGAGGTTTTTATGGATAGCCTAGATTCAAGGAACATGTTTAATATAGATTTATTATTATTTATTTTGCTGGCCTATTTTTCATGTAAGTAGATATTTATAACGCAAAGAAGTTTGCAATATCTAACTTGGTGATGTTCGAAAGACTACAAAAAGAAATTGTAGAATTATAGGATACTTCTACGGAATGTGTGTTGCACAACGTCGTGTAATTGTTTTTACAAAGTAAGAATTTTATAATGATTCTATATAAAATTCGCCTTCTTTCGATGTAAAATTTCAATTACGATCAAATTTCAATTGGAAAGAGGTAAATCAGTATTGATTACTAATCGATTCTTGTAGTCTTGTAAATTGTAAAATAGGTTTGAAAAATTTTCATTGCGTGCAGTGAAACGACAATGTTTTTCTAAAAAAAAAATTCGCGTCGAATTGATAAGAAACGAACCTTCAACCAATTTCATGTAATTAATTCAAGAAAACCAATTATTTATGTACTCTACTGGTTCTAAACTTGAGTGGTCAGTGAGAATGAACGTTTCTGCGCGTGTGCTACTACAACTTTATTGGAACATTATTGAACATCTGTGCAACAGATGCAATAGCGATTAGATTTTCGGAAGAGGTATATATTCATTTCATTTAAGTCATTATTCAATAAGAGAAACTCAGTTTCAACTTACCAAGTTTGCATTACATTTCTTAAAGGTCGAAGCACGTAGGAGACTTTATTCTCCATCAAGTCTTTCCATTAAAGAAATAAAGAAAACAAATTTTTAAGGGGCCTTTTCATACACATTTGAATTACTCGTAAACATTTTGTTCTTTTTTATGATATGGCTGTATGTGAATTTTGAAAAACTGGTAAAAATTAATTTCACGATTTCAATGATTCTGCATAACTTCAAATGTTTCAAAAAAGAGAAATAAATATACAAAGTATTTAAAACTGTGATAAGTACTTAAGCATTGTATTACAGTGAACAGGTTTTATGCTTTTACTGCCTAATAAAATATTATATCAGCTTTTCAAAATTGATAATACAGTTTTCGATTTTTTTTCGATTTAAGTCATTATAAGTAGATTTATTGTGAACAAAAAACGGTCCAATGCGTGCTAGATCTAAAATTGTTTATTTTTCATGTGCATTGCATGTATGTAATATCAAGCGTTACATCAAGATACATAATTTTTCGTTGGATTTTAATCAAAAGATTTTATACAAAATAAAAACTTTTTATACGAAATAAAATAAACAGAAAGCAAGTATTTAGCGCCGCTAAAGGGGAAAATGTTCGTAGAAGTATTATTGTCTGTACTATTCAAAATTTCGAATGAAAGCTTTGTGGGAAATAATGTGTAATAAAGATACAAGTTGATGTTTGATGAAATGTTTAGTTAAAATTTTCATTACAATTATATGCATCACCTTTCCTGTAGTATACTAATTTGTTATAAGACTATCTATGTAGGCACAAAATTTGTTGTTTATTGTTCATAGTCAAACATAATTTTGATAAGTTTTTTTATTTTATAGGCAATAATAAATATATTGCAAATGAATCAACTTAAAAATTTACCAAGAGAAACGAAATATATCTTATTTTTTTGTTTATAACTAAACATTTGGATGCGCTGTTTTTTTTTTTTAATTACTAACACCTGGAAATATAAGATATTACAATAATGCAAGATGCTACTCAAAACGTAATATTTATTCATTTATTTCACATATTAATTATTTACATAGTCCTCGTTATACATACGATTTAATTTATATTCTCAATAATACAAAATTTTACGGCACTCCATACTTAATTATAATCGTTCATAATACAAAATAATATTTTAGAAAAAACGTTTTACAATATTACATTAATATTTCAATTTATGTCCAACTACCTATGTGGAAATAATTACCTATAGTAATATTGACTAATCTAATTTTCGCCTCTTACAGAAAAGAAACTCGTCAAATTCGCGTTCCGTCTCGGAATAGGTTTCCAAATCAGTCATATTGGGATTCGTCTTGGGATTTTGTTTACTCGGCCAATGTGGAATCCACATTCTGCACACATTCAGTGGCGTCAACTGAAATTTCGGGTACAATTTGTGCAATATCATCTACTTTCTGGTACTGCTGAGGATCATTAACTGTTGATGACTCAAAGAGTAATGTATCCTTGTATGGCGCACAAAATCCTAAATACGACAGACAATTTATCAATTTTTTCGTAGCATAATACTTGCGCATCATCAACGAAATTTGTAATAAAATCGACGAAACAAACGATCGTGGTCTTATACTTGATATTATGCAATGGGCATAAGTAGCAACTCTATTATTTAGTTTGCGTTTCCCAGTTTCGGTTTTACATTTCGAATTTGATTTCAATAAAACATCTAAAAATAATTGTAAAAATAAAGTAAGTGGAATATCTGAGATAATATTGGCCGATAACTCGTTTTCTTTTGCGTCACTATAATGAGTCTGAATGTCTTGTAAAATAATACGTGCCGCGGTATCTACAATTCTTTTACGCTCGTCTTCTTGATCTTCTGACCGATCTTCAGCCCAAAAATTATGTAAAGTATTTCCTTTATTCTACTTTTTAATGCGGCTTCACCACAAAAAAAAACAACATTGAGTGAAGTCAAAATTATGTGGATCGGTATTAATACTTTGTCGGCATTGCGAGATTGACTTCGCCAGCGAGATGACTGACTTTGTTTGCGAAGGCGATTTCGGCGTCTTCTTTGATAATGCTTTCACACCTTCATTTTTCATGTAATTTAAATGACAATTTATATGTATGTTGATTGAATTACAGTCCATCAATTTCAGATCATTTTTGTCTTGTCTTCGTATACTCGCCTATATGAGAGTCTTAATCGGCTCCTTTCCAATTGTTTGCGAGTACTTCGGCAACATAATGTTATCGCACAGTATGCACAAGTTCTCCATTATTGAAAAACTGAACCAAAAGTTTGTAAAATAGAAAATATCAGTCTTTCATGATTTTCTCTTATATATTTTATAATTTCTTAGGTTTACGTGAAAAAATTCAGACATATTTTTTTTCATATCTTTCAATAAAAAGTAAAGAAGTTACAATTTGTTTATACCAAAACTTTTTACGTCACACTACATTGAATACATTTACATGCATGTATGTATCAAAATATATAAAAAAATATTGAATTTTTGAACTGCAAAACTTCTGCAATGTTTACTTTTATCAATAGGTTAGGTTTATCAACTGGGTATATTTGTCCAAATTGAATTTTCTTGATTCATCGAAACGCGGCGATCAAAATCTGAGTCCTTGAATAGGATTTTTATACCTACCTACATGGAAAAAATATAGGGGAAGCCTCAAAACAACATGAACTGCAGAAAGCAACATTTTAAAATTTAAAACGTAGGTAGGTCAAAATTAAACTTTAAATTTACACACTTACCTACTTAATCAACTGTAGCGATAGGACCTATATTTAAAAATTTAAATTTTAAAAGAAATTTAATTATAAGTATAATTTTAAAGCTGTAATAACATTTTTTTAGAAATTAAATTTGAATTCTTTCTGGAATCTCATACCTACAAAATATGAGACACTGCTGCCAATCGATTAAAATTTGAAGTACCTATACTCTAATTTTCATGGAACGAATTTTCATAGACGAAGACTCATGAGCAATCATACTGCTACACATGCCCTCAACCATGTTTTAAGAAAAGTTCCGGGTACAGATGCTGACCAAAAAGGATCATTGGTTGCTCCAGATAGATTATAATTCGATTTTACGAATAAAGGTATTATAAATTATAATTAAATTTTTAGTCCCAGATATATAATAAAGATTTACTTTTACTTTATAAAGAAAAAAAAATTGTTAGCTATAAAAAAAATACAATTCTTGTAACCATTATTCAAATTTTCAATATAAGATAATATATTTTGGTTTTTCAAAACATTATTTTACTATTTACTTAATTCTAATTCATTCTTATATTC
>UELV01178135.1:0-33434 GCA_900490015.1 Megastigmus stigmatizans | reverse complement strand
ATATATATATATATAACTAGTCGAGGGTCCCTAGCTGGCTTATGGGAAGCTTTGGCGCGCGCGCGCGATCCGTTGAAAACTAGATTCCTGGGTGGGCTTAGACGAATTCTTCCGTCAATATACATATAGACACCAGTACACTATCACGATTCCGTGAAATCGAACGTTCGGTTTTTTTGTTCACAGTTACTTAGCGTAGCCGAGAAGTTTTTAATTAGTCGCATAAATATCGGGATTCTGCTGAATTGATAGGAATCAGGTGGCGGCGTAGGCTGTCACGGTCGGGCGTTATAAGATTTAAATTTACGCGATGCCTAATATCCTCGAACGCGGGCTAATTGTTGGCTTTCTCGGTAACTCCTTCTGTTATCGGTCTGTTTTTTTTAACGATCAGCCAGTATGTTTAATTTGAATTTATAACCGTGTAAAAGGCCCGATTAACTTAAATTTATCGTTCAATTTTTCAATGTCGACTTCTTTTAGTCATTGCTCGTCGGTGGATGGTGTATAAAAATTTTAAGTATAATAATATGAAAAAAAGGTCAACTGCTAAAATCGATCGATCCTATATATACCTAAAAATAACAATTATTGCATCTGCAGTAAAGCTAACGTATCGAAAGCGATGCTTTGTGAAATTTCGTAAAATCAAAGTAGCGTTACACCAGTACCAGTAGTCGAGCAAACAATCCATTCTTCTTAAACATATATGACCCGATGATCCGAGTGCGATCTTTACCGTAACATCTTGCCGCGCGACAAAAAGCTCCATCATCTCTCACTCGGTCGTTTACTTTCCAGGGAGAACAAACGAAAAAGCCATATTCCAGTTCACTCGTATATACCTAACGTAACTTCCGCGACATAAAAAGTTACTCTCGACGTCGCGGCGCGCGACTAAAGAAACCTCTTTCTCTCTCGACTAAAATTTGCACGACAATTGCACACATAATGCACTGTAAACACACGCGCACACGTACTATACGCAGGCGATGGTGGCAGTGGTGTCCCGTTGGATAAACAGTCTGCTGCCGACTATGTTCGAGCTGTGCAAGAGGGGAGGCATCTTCAACGGCGACAGACTCTTCGGCGTCCTGAATCTCTTCTCGAGCCGGGCCAACGGTTTCGCCGCCGAGGTACTGGATGTCAATCCGGAGTTCGTGGATGTGCCGATCATCGGTGGTGGCTGTTCCAAATCTTGCGTCCCGCTCTTCTCGCAGACGCGGCCGAGCGCCGATTTTACGATCGTAAGTTGTCTTCCCTCTCTGCAGCTCTTTCGGCGGTTTGTCATCGGGCGCAATGATGGTAACGAAGCTTTATGAGGCCGCGGAGGGAGGACCGTTTCATTTGCGGCCTATGGATATTTAATGTTTAAGTATTGAGTGCAGCGTGTTCGGACGCGGCGATAAATCATCTTGAGTGGCGTTCGAAAACCGGCTGATCGCGCTGATCTAATTTTGATGCTTCGCGCCTGCTTAAAAGAGGAATGTTGTGTTTTCTGCACTCGGCGATGTCGTCGTCGTCCGGGACGTCGATTGTAAATTTAGTTGGAAAATGTGCTAACACTCTTAAACTTCATATTATTACAGCATTTCAAAGAAACAAGTATTTGATTTATATGTATTTTTTTTTATTTTTTTTTTGTAGTATAAGCTTATAAGATACGTAAATACATTTTTACCAAAGTCTATTAAAATCAACGAAAATCAATGATACGAGGACGTTTTAAAAATTGCTTGGAAAAAAACAAATTAGTTGCAAGTTCAAATTTGTGCGCGTAAATCGTTCTTAACGGGAAATTATAATTCTTTTGATTTCTCGATGTTGGACATGTAGTATAAGGCGTATGAATTTAATTGAAATTAAAAATATTATCATTATGCAATTAAGAAGTATTCAATTTTTTATAAAATTCATTGCACGAAATGCTTACCTTCATTTTCAAGCCCAAATGGATGGGTTTTGATTCGCAGAATTTATAATGTACGAGTATACTTGGAATTATAATCAGCATACGCATATTTTTATTTAGCATCAAAATATGTATGTATATATATATATATATATATATTGGATAAAAAAAAGCTTTGCATAATCCCAAATATAATACATAAATTTATTACATTACGCTTTAATAAATTACATCGTACGTACAAGCTTTTTTCAAATCATATTTTTACGATACTCAAATATTGTGCGAGTAAGTGTTTTTATTAAATTTTCTTGTAAAATTAATGTTTTAATTGCATAAACAAAATTTTATTTCAAACATGTTATGGTTATTAATTGATAATTTTATTATAAGTCATGCTCATTTAATGGTCAAATTCTTACTGTAATTTATGATTTTTTGTAAATAACACCGGAATTCACTCACAATACGAGCTCCAGCTCTTATATCACCACTAAAGCATCTCTCTCACGACAAAGAACAAAATCTCAGGAGATCTCAAGCTCGCCACAAAAAATGGCATTTCTCTATCAAAAAAAGCTACTGCGCACTCGGAGCCAAGCCTATATATCTCCAGCAGAAAATCTCGAAGCTATCAGCTGTTGGAAAAAAGCCCTAAGACACTGGCACATCGCCAAAGTCTTTATTATCGCGATACTCGTGAAAGCTGCACCTCCGATTCTCCCATACAGAAACTCGACTTTGGCCGCATCAATATCTCTTTCCGCCTATCCGCATATATTTTCATTTGCAGGAGGAGATGAGCAAACTGATGCTGTCGATGAAAATGGCGAACGATCAAGTCGCTGAGGCCTACGGTCTGAGCGGCTGCTACTCATACGAATCGTCCTTATGCTCGGGCTTCTCCGCCGCCAGATTCTGCGTCTCATTGTGCAAAGGTCAGTCAATCCGAGAGCCGCTGCTGCTGCTGCTGCTGCTGGCGCTGCAGCAGCAACGGCAGAACTGTGCAGAAGTAAGAGGAGAGTTTATGCGCTCGTTTCGAGCAATTGCACGCCCCCGACTCTACTCTCGCGAAAGTACGTATAGTCTCTCTCTCTCTCTCATGTATGTATATAACCGCGGCGGCGTCCGACTGCCCCGGCGCGCGCGACTTTCTCAAGGATTACGAGTGACGCTGCACTCCTTTTCCTTTTTTCTCTCTTCTCTCGCGCTCTCTCTCTCTCTCTCTCCCCTCGTCTCTCCCTTCCTGTGTACACGCTTTGTTTCGCGTACACATCTTCCTTTGCTCGTGTGTATATAGTTTCTTTTTTTAGAGAGCGAGAGAGAGAAAGAGCGGTTTTTAAACGACTCTTCGCAATTGCGCGAACAAATGCGCCGCGTTTTATGTACGTATTGCACTCGTTGGGCGCGATAATTTCCATACAAACGATAACGTTGATATTTCCTTTTTGCATTATTTTGCTTTATGAGCTGCGTCGATATGCATATTAGGTTTTGAGGATACCTCAAACGAGCATCTCTCGAAACTTGTTAAGCACTTAAAAAGTTGCAAATATAGATATAAGTCGACGTCATAATGCCCGATATGGATAATTGACGTACAGCCGTATGATTTCGTGAACGTTTGCCGATTTTTCGCCGAATATATATACTCGTGCGATCAATGCTCACTGGATGCGCATGTAAAACAAGAAAGTATACATGCATTTATATACGCTCGTTGGTACAATAATTTTCTGCTAGACGAATAACATCGGTTGTGGGTGAAAAATTAACGGCAATAAAATCTCTCTCACGTTACAAATTTAATAGCGTCGACGACGACGACGACGACGGCAACGAAACGAGCGACAGCTGAATGGCCTGATTGTATTATATACAGTCCGCGAAATCGCGTTCTATGCGGCGCGCACGCGACGTGTACGACAAACGACAATTACAAGGGAATTCCTATATATATGTATATATGTATATTCTATATATTAATAATAAAAGCGGCGATTTCTTAGGGGACGCACACAATACGCGCGTCAACTTGGCTTGTATATACTATACCGCACAAGACAGGAACGCCCCGCGGAGTAAAAACTGACACCTTTTGCACGTGTTTGAGCTACACACCGCGCGCTAACACCTTTCTGGCCTATATATGTGCAGTATCCGCGATTATTATCGCCGCACTCGGGCTATCTATATGTATATATGGTAGAGGTGGGACCGAACGTTTTAAATGCCATTCCGCAAGCGAGTGTTTTGCCGTCACCGCCGCCGCCGCCGCTGTAGACAGAACTGGCACAGCGTGTAATTGCATAAGAAAGGACAATAATATCGCACAAAGACACGGCTCGAGCGAGACGTGTTTGTTAGCCAAAATTTCCGAGGTTTCCGCGTGTATACAGATTTCGTTTGCCGCGGCGTTTTTGAGCGAGTGCGGCTTGTTCGGTGGGCGCGATTTTCAAGCCCGGCCGCGGACCGGTCCAAATTCTATGGCAATTGCTTAAATTTTAAAGTAGCAAAGCGTTCGTTCGCCCGCGGCAAAAAACTCTTACCAATTACCTCAAATCTCGGAATGTTTTTTCTCATACGAAACGTTTACTTATACTCTTAAAAATGAAAGTGCAGACCTGCTCGAAAATATTTTTATGCATTTATCATTGATCTGTATTATAGTAAAAATCTGAATTCGCATTCAACGAGATAAGATAGGAAAAGGTCGTAATAATGAATCCTAAATGGTCGTATAGCTCGAATCCAAGGAATTCCGCGTCGATAAGTCAAACTGTTAGCTAATATATACATATTAGGATCGCCGTGGACGATAAGCGACTCGGAGACTAGCGGGGCAGAAAAAGAAGGTCGTCGTATATATAGAGGTGTTCGCCTCCCGAAATCGGTCCGCGATCAGTCGCTCCGCGCGCGGATCCGACTTTTCTCATAGGGCAAATAATCGGGCCTCACCGGTGGTATATATATATATATGTATAATGCTCTAAAAGTCGCTCGCTCGGTCGCTCTATCAGTGCACTCGCTGTGTGTTAAGCGTGTGTATAACGGGAGAAAGCGTGAGAGCGAGGGATTTTTCAGGTGGCTTCTTTGAAATTCCTCGGCGACAACAACGGGCCATATGCCCGGCAAAAGGGCCCCTCTACCACGGCTCAACTCGTCCTCGTATATATGTACATGTGTGTGTGTGTGTGTATGTATGCCAAAGCCGTGAACGTGAACGTCGTGATTCAATTATTCTACTGGATGCCGCGAGCGACGCTCATTCGTGTATGTGTGTGTATAGAGCTGAGAGAGGATGATTTTTTTGTCCATAATATATTTTCAGTTCGGTCGGTACAGTTTGATCGCGCTGGATATATTATACGAAGAGATGTGGGTGTACCGAGCGATGCATTATACAGTGAGCGCGCGGCGGGTCTCTCGAGTTCATCGATTCCGAAATCTTTGCGGCCGCGCTGATTGAATTGCTCGGGACAGGTCGATTTCACGGTTTCGCGATATTTCATGTGTGTGTGTGTATGCAGTACTCGATGAGTGGATATATATATATAACACTGCAAGGCGGGTGGCGGTGACGGGAAAAAACATTATTTATGTCGGCTCTGAATGTTTTGCGATGGATTTTTTTATCATTTGTTATCTGGGGTACGTTGCGCTGTTAAATCCATGCTTAATGGGTGACAGGCGGAAAGACTTTTGTCTCGATATAGAAAATTTTGTTAACAGAGCCGACTTACAGCTCGTACTTGGTGTATGAAAAGAAAAAGAAAAAAGAAGAAAAAAAGAAGCGAATCAGTGCGTGCAATTGTCCGTGAGAATTTTATTCTAAAACAAAAGATTGTTCGCGCGCTGTGTCTACAGCATTAAAGTGGCTTTTACTTCAATTATGAAAGAGGGAAGCCAGTAGTCCATTAAAGTGATTGCTTCGCTCAAAACATTAGCGGCGTTATCCTCGTTCCCAGAAATTCAAAGAAAAGCTCCATTGTTGCGTCTTTAGTTTGGCGAGACAAAAACTTGAGCAGAGCGTGCATTCCTATTCAGAAATAAAATAAACATATCATTTATGAAGGAAGGAAGCGTAATGAGAAAGTAAAAATCTTTTCAAGTGCCTGTTCTATACCCAAGTGTTTTGTACCGTCTACTATAATCACATCGTTTTTAAATGGAATTCTAAGTAAATATTTAATAACTCAAATATTTTATAAAGCAAAAATGATATAGAGCGGAGTAATAGAACAAGTAGAAAAAGCAAAACAATCAACCCCTCAAAAAACTGGCTCTATTATTTTTAGAACGCAGAAAACGACGCTAATCTATTATACCAGATGAGCGTACCACAAATTTATTTATTAATTAATAATAAAAAAAAATGGATATTTAGTAAATTTCCCATTGCTACCGACGTTGCGCATAAATAAAAGCCGCAACGCCGTCCAGCAACTCTATTATCCCTCGTATCGGGCGATCCGCCCCTCGGCAACCATGCAATCCTCGCAAAAATCACGTCAGAAACATCTGACTGGTCGGTTTGTCGGCAGCTCTACGGGACAATGTGAACGTGACGGAGTGCGCCTACACTCGATCCTGCCTTATACCCGGTCTCAAGTACTTCGGCGCGCCCTTGCACCTCGGCCCATGTGGAATCCGGAAGCGGCTGGGTGTGGCCAAGCTCACGGATCGGGAATGCATGGCGCTTTACGAGGCTATTCCGGAAATCAAGGAGGCGATCGCACTCGGCGAGGTACCATTTGCACGTTCGCGCTTGCATACTCTACTATATATATATGTGTGTATATAAAGGCTGATGCTGCCGCCTGGTCGCCCTGTTTTTAATGACGGTTCGCCGTATTACGTGCCGCCGCCGCTCTGCCGTCTCTACTGTTTCTCTTTCTGCGATGCCGCCTTTTTTTACTGATAAGACAGCGATTCGAGCTCCCCGTGTGTGTGTGTGTGTGTGGAATGGTATTTAACGAGGCACTCGCGGAGTGGATATGACTGCTGATGTGTCGAGACTGTTGGGAGGAAAAAATTATGGGGTAGGTGAAAAAAATGTTATTGTTTTGGAGAATGTTTTGCGGTAGGTTTTTGCTTGGGTTCTTTTTTTTTTGTCGAGTAGGTTTAAAGATAGGTTTTACAATATGGGAATGCAAGTTTTGCAACACATCGTTACAATGCATCCGTTGTAATGAATGCATACCGGGATTGAACATAAAAATATACAATATAGTTTATTTAGTTTCGTTCAGGAAAAAAAAAATATAAGTAGCTTGCATTTTAACAGTGATAATAAGCTAAAGAATTATAATGTTTACAAAGAATCTACGCAATACATATAAAATTAATTACCTATACAATAGCCTTTATTTCCCGAAGTATTATTTGCATTTAAATACAATGAAGTGAATAGCACTTATCTTAAAGCGAAAGTAGTGAGAACCGCTAAATATTTTAGATCTTTTCATTAAAATATCTTGACATTAATGTTGCTTCCTCGCACTATTGCAAAAGATTCATATTCAATGTTTATTTCAATTTTACAGTAATATTCCCAAAGAGATATATATATAGATGCAGTGCATAAAAACGTACACAGCTAATATAGGGTCAGTTGCGCAATAACCTAATGAGTTTATTAAGGTCCGCGTCTTCGTTACTTTAATCTCAAAGTCCACATTATATTTCGTATATAATTGTGATACTTATTATCCCATAATTTCGATACGCAGCGTATAATATTGACTAAATTATTAGGTAGAAGTCTGCGCAGTAACGGTATAAACGCGCGTTCGCGCTTATACAGAAGTTAATAGGTAAACTCGAAGCTTTTTATTCGTCGCGCGTGCGCAGACGCAATCACCGCGCGAATGGTCTCGTTAAACTTAACGAAAACAAATGTATTACGTTACGATATGCATGTAAAATGGCTTTTAACCGTAATAGAATACATTCAATTACTGTATATATAAATAATGTGTATAAAAAGAATGTTTATGATATTAGGCCTTACACTACTAATGCCCAGCCCCGATAGAGTAATCAATATAGGAGCAGCGAGTTGAAAAGGTCAAATCCGAGATGGAGTGTATTTTCTCGAAATCGGCCAGACTAAATTTCACTCTCTCTCTCTCTCTCTCTCCCTGTGCACAATGTGCAATATGCATCGGGCGAACGTGGCTCGCAGAAACAGTTTAGCCGTTATATAACGTAATTGCTCGGCTCGGTTAATTCACATCCCTCGTGCAGCATATTTACACATTGCACACTTTTTTCGGTCCTCGCGGACGCGGATCTTGCCAAAGCACGCGAGTTGATTCGTGGCTACGGTCGTTTGTCAGGCTGTTCGATTCATGCAAATTCTCGGTTATGAATTTTCGTATACCGTGCATATAGATCGGGATCCCCTCTCGCGCTTACGTTTCCGCGGCTGTAATTGTATGGAAAAAACCGGGGTGCACGGCCTAAGAACGGCAGTCGAATGTCTTATACTCGATCGAGCGCGAAAGTTTCGAAAAATCATGGCTCTTTTTTTCATTTGCAGTGTCTAGCGCTGGGAAATCAGTCTTCGTCGGAGATCTGCCCTGTAGCGCCGTGTTGCAAAGCTATTCAGCCGTATCAGCCGACAGTGTGTGCGTGAGCGCTCCTCGAAAACTGGGTTAATCGCGTATTGTGTATTATACAATTCTGTAATTTCTCTCTCTCCCTATCTCTCTCTCTCTCCTTGTCTATCTGTCCGTCTCTACACAGTATACGCGTTTTAAACTATCATAATGAGCATATACGCGCGAGTGTACCAGTTGTATAAAAAAAAAAAGAAGAAAAAAATGTAGAAGAGAAGAGTCGTGCACGCTGTTAAATTAGAGTTTCCGTGTTGTACTCGACCCGCGCGCGTTTCACTTCAATTCGTCGACTTGTGTGTGTTATCGTGTGTGTGTGTGTGTGTGTGTGTGTGTGTGTGCATTTAACTTTGATCGCCGTGGACTCTAATGTATTCAAAATTCGAAGTTGAGAATCATCGTCGGGCTGAGCGAGTTTCAATGTGCAGCGAATGGGTACCGAACTCAACTCTCCAATCAATTAAAAAATCCACTTTTTTCCTGATGTGGACTACATTTGTTAGAGAGAATGTATGTGTGTGTATAGATGTGTGTGTATGTCTGTATATGTGTGTGTGTTTCGGTTTTGATAATTTACAAGACTGGGATGTTATTTTTTAAATTTACCGTGTTTATGGGTAAAATTCAAACTGAGTTGAACGAATATATTGTGCTTAGCCAGCGGTTGTGTAATATTGTACGGTCTGTTAAAGTTTCGAGCACAATGTACCTGCGTTTTATAGTGTATTTTATGAAAGTATATCTGAAATGTTAAATATTTCGATAAATTTTTTTAAGCCTTATATTTATAAATCGTACACCTTTTGTAAATACGTCTTACGATGATAAATAAATTTATGTCATTACAGTTGAAAAGACTTTTCTTTTTCTATACAAAAGTAGCACTGGATAACGTAATATTAATGTACTAGCTTCAGTATGAATTGAAATACACAATTTACGCGCTGTTATATTTTCAATACGCGATTCGTTTCCAACTAACATATACCTCCAACCCTTCCCGCAATTATTTCAAAGTACACATTTTTCACGTTTTCCCAGCCACTGTAATTTCATTTATTCAGACCGCCGCGATCCATTCGAGCAAAAAAAAACACCGCACAGCCATTTCAGAAGAAAAAAAAACGTTAAAACATTAGAAAAGCGTGCATATATACAAACGGCAAAAATTTAACGCGCATCGTATACGAAAACAAGCACCACGAGTATAACATACAACAGCGTTTTTTTCTTTTTTTCTTTACGAGGCGCAAAAATTACAGTTTGTTAGCGGCGGCCGTGCAGCCTGGAAAAGAAAAGAAAAAAACACACACACGCCTCCCCCCCCCTTCCCCTGCGCTTAGCTATAAGAAACGTGATCCGCAGAAAAGCTGTTCAGCGACCTTATGGAGAATAGAAACACCGAGGATATGCGAGCAGTAGGTAGGAGGTGGAAAAAAATTGCTTAGCCTTCGCTATGGGATACATAGAGAGAGAGAGAGAGAGAGAGGAGGGAAAAAGGAAGGAGCACGAAATGGGAAACGCTCGATGGAAGGGAAAGGTTGGAGGCGCGCGCTGCACGAGTTATAAACAGCGTGCGATGGAGATTTTTTTTGTCCGCGTGTTTGTCAAAATATCCGCGTTTATCGCTGGAAGCATCTGCCCGATGAGCGCTACTGCAACACGTCTATACACAAAAGAAATTCAACGCACTCTTTGTAGTTGATAATTAAACTCTATACCTTAAGATCGGTATATACGATCATTACTGATGAATATTGATTACAGCTTTTAGATCGGCTCGTGACTTTAAAAATTACAAGTCGAGACTTTTAAAAGGAAGAAACAAAAACGTGCACACCACGATTCGGTCGAAACCGCGTATATATCGATTCCTCGATTTCGTACACAATGAGGAGGAAACAACAAGCTGGTGCACAATGGCCGCAACGATCCCGTAAAACGCAGACGCGGGTATATAATACACACACACGTAAAACATCGCTTCATCGGGGCGTCGATCATCGGGGCGGGAGGGGACGGGGGTAGAGGGGGGCAAGAAACGCTCGCAAGTACACACCGCAGAGAACCCGGAGTAATAAGCAAAATCATTGCATAACCTCCTCCATCTCTCTCTCTCTCTCTCTCTCTCTCTCTCTCTCTCTCTTTCTCTCGAGAGCTCTCGTCGATCTAAAAGCAAGAGAAAATCGAGCGAACCGACAGCTACACTTCTCTCTTCATTCTCGATACATCAAGGTATACACGCACATAACGTGAAACCTCGAGATGTCGGAGTGTATATATACGAGCATGCAAGCGAGAGAGAGAGAGAGAGAGAGAGAGAGAGAGAGAGAAGGAAAAGGGAAAAGTCACTTTTCCAGACAAGCGCGTGCGCGACTCAGCCGCTATATGCGGTTTTATGATTACGAGAAGATCGAGAGGATCAATTCCACTTGACGAAACTGCATATCGCGCTTCTTATATATATACATGCAGAGGCGCTCTCTCGGTATCATGCAGCAGTGGCAGCGGCAGCGGCAAACCAAACGGACACGCACGGCGCACGCAAGTCGGGGAGATTTTTCCGAAAAGAAAACGCGTGCAAGAGAGAGAGAGAGAGGGGGGGGGAGAAAAAAGCAGCAGCCGCGAACTCTCGCTTATATATAGATATAAATGCACACGAGATATAGGTATACAGCAAGACGTAGGACAGAACGGGGTAATGATAGTCACCCGAGTTTTAAACGTTGCCACGTCTTTATTTTAGCACTATATCAAAGTCAATATAAATCTAGACAAAATATTTTCAGTTTACTTCATAAGTATTTATATATGCGAAGAAAGTTTTTCCATCCATCCAATTCATATAAGAAATACTATCGCTTGAATTAGATTTATGAATAGGTAGTCTTTTAACGTTTCACAACTTTGGCTTTGTTTTCACAATAATCTAGAAGCTTCGATAGATGAAAACGAGCTCGAAATTTATTGATAAGTTTGGTATATTGTTTATAGGCTCAAATTGAACGATGCTTATCGACGATAACAGTCACAATTATAATCGAAGAATCTTATAGAAGTATTTAAAGTTTAATAAAGGCATAAAGCCAGCGTTTGCAGTACAAAATCAAAAGTTCATTTATGCTTGAAATCATGTGCGTATAGGACAAGTTATTTATGCTTTTCTCAGTTTCGTGGCAATTTTGTTTATTTAAGCTCAGAATCTGTATGAGTTTTAATTTTCGACAATATCGAATAATGAATACTTAAAGGATACATACTTCAAATTGACAGTGCACATTTTAAGATATATATGAAAATTTATTGTAGAATAAAAATATGAGTCTTTTTTCTGTTTAGGTGATCACCATTAACCCGTTCTAGCCTACATATAGAGGTATAGAGTCTATAGGCGATGCGCGGAAGGTATACGTATACGTATATGTGCGCTAAGGTTCGCATTATACAGGCGGTCTAAGTACCCCGAGAGAGTATAAGAGCGTTCACGAAGCCTCGCTAGATGTATACCTGGGCCGTATAGAAGCCTTCTCTCTCTCTGTCTCTCTCTCTCTCTCTCTCTCTCTCTCTCTCTCTGCGAGTCCCTATATCTCGGAGCCGCTGCCCAACAAAACCCAAGAAACTAGCTTCTTCCGCATTCCCTGCGTCCGGCTTCTTCTCTCTCTCTCTCCTGCTTCTTCTCTCCCTCACGATGATGTAGCATCGCACTGCAACTCTAGCGTAGAGAGAGAGAGAGAGAGAGAGAGAGAGAGGGAGAGAGGGAGAGAAGAGCTGCACGAGCTGCAGTCTCGTTGAATTATAAAGAGCCTAATGAGACCTTGAACTCTGTGACGAGAAAGAGGAGGAGGAGGAGGAGGAGAAGGAGGAGGAGGAGGACGAGCGAAACTCTCTTCTCCGCAGACTTCTTCTCTCTATAGACTCCTTCTTCTTTTCCTTCCCCCTTCGTCATCGTCTTCTGCTATTTCGTTTTCTTTTTCGCGCACATGCGCCAGGCGAAAAATGCCAATTCAAGATTAAAAGATTAAAAGAGGGAGGGAGGGGTGTAATGGACATTGTGCAGGTTAGGTGCACAGGAACGTCTTGATTGTTTGATGAAATAGGCATCGTATCAGGGATTGACAGGCTGCTGCTGCTGTTTTTCAAGTGCAGTTGATTTTGAATGCGAATGGGACAGGCCTATCGTTAATGTCACGGTAAATATGCGTTTAAGTGATAATAAAATGGTGTGTGCGCGTGTGGATCTTCTTGGGAAGCTGCTGCTGCTGCTGCTTCAATGGGTTTTAATTAATTTGGAATTATGTGCGGAAGGCTTGAGAGGGGATTTAAATGTCGCTTATATCGTAATTTTGATTAAGCAACGATGTTTTTGAAAATTTCTCCTGCCGGAAATTAAATATTTTTCTGGCTTTAAAAAGTTACGTAATATAATGCGCAGGACGAGATTAATGCTTGATGCAGACTCCTGATAAAAATACTTTACCGAGATAATATATTATTTTAAGGTCCATGCCCGTTACTAATAGTGAAATAAATAAATAAATATTATTGTCTGAAATAATAAATTCCAAAGTCTCGCGACAATAATGAATGATTTTTAAAATTCAGTAATAAATTTTTTAACAGATTAATCGAAAAACGCGTTGGAGTCTAGGAATTTTTCCATTTCAATTAAATCAAAGAATTTTTCAATCACGTCTGTCGAATTTCATCAAGGGGAGAGAGAAAAAAAACTATCCTCAGCCAGCTGTCCATTATACACTCCAGTTTCCCCGGCTTAAGCCGTGCCGTGCACGTACACACGTATCTCGGCAAAGAACAAGCGAAGAAGGTGCATGGAAGGACCGCGAGCCGGTGAACAAGGAGGCAAAGGATAGTAGGTATATACGTGATTGCAAAGCTCCGAGTGATGTTATTCCGTAGGAATGGAACAATTTTAGCCCCGGCCTTGCGAGCGTATACATATATACACATGGATTCTATTCTTCCCTTTGTTAGAAGGTATACGCGCGCTGCCGTACATATATGTACGCTCGCTCCTCTTCTTTTTTCCTCAACTCGCTCATTATACTTTTCTTTTGTTGCAGGCGGGGTCTCTCTCTCTCTCTCTCTCTCTCTCTCTCTCACTCGCCACTTTTCTTTTACCTTCGCGCATATATATACGAAAAGGCAAGAGACGCAAAGCTGGTGGTGCTGCAGCCGCGTAATCTACTTTGATTATGCGTGCGGAATTCTTTTTCTCCGTCTCCCCCTTTTGTCCGACGACCTGCCCGCGCCCGACTCTGGCTTTCATTTGCAATTATTCCGCGCAGTCATTTGCCGCTCTGCTCTCTGTCTGTATATCTGACTGTGTATGTATGTGTGTGTGCGTGTCAATATAAGTGCAAAACAAGAGTTCGCGTATGTACACCGGTGCGATTTTTCTTTCGCGCGTGTGAGTTGCTGCTGCTGCTGCTTTTTTATATGTATTATGTATACGTGGGATTCGAAAAACTCGTTGCGGTTTGAAATTTTCGCAGGATTTTTCTTTTGGGTGTAGAGCGATGATGATTGCGTTCTGGGAGCAGAGAAAGAGAGAGAGAGAGAGGGAGGGAGAACAAAGCTGTCGGTGCTGCTGCTGCTGCCGTAACGACATATAAATTAACCTGGCGCGGTGAGATCTAACGATCTACGCTAATTTTCATCCGCGCGATCGTTTGTATCACGTTGTAATAGCACGGCTAGGCACGACTATGGGAATAGTTGTAGGAAGGAGCGATTAGACCCGGCTACAGTTTAGCGATACTATAAAAGCGTATATCCGAACATATATATACACATAGATATCCAAAAAAAGCAGGACATTAGCTGGCGATACATCTGGCGGCCAGTTATATATAAATTACATAAATTACCCGTCATACAAATTATATAAAATCTGTGCGCGAAAAACGACAGAAAGGGAAGGCAAGAGCTATACAAGGCACAAGACAGCGCCGAAGAAATTATTCAAATCGCTCGGAGCACATGCAAGATGTTTACTCTCGGCTGGAGCGCAGGAGCGGAGAGCAGCCGAGAGCAGCCGTCAAATATATATGCTCCATACCAGCGCACTTTCTATCTCTTCCGCTATGCGCAGTTGCTTTCCTTCCCCCTTGTATACCTATACATATAGCTACTGCCACTATACCTATGTGCACTTTCTTCCTTCTCTCTCTCTCTCTCTCTCTCTCTCTTTCTCTCGCGTCTTCACTCTCTTTTCACAAACGGCCAATTTTACTTTCCTCCACCTCCTGGGCACACACCATCGACTTGGTGCATATTTTCCTCATTTCCTACATACACAGATCGCCGCCTATGGGATAATATACGCGTAAAAGGCTCGAGAGATCACACGCGCGCGCGCGCGCCGGACCTTGTGCATACAAATCGCCCGCGATGCAGGATATTATGAGGGGGGAAGGCGAAAAGTGAGGCTTGGCCTTTAATAAAACAGGAAGTTCAACTCTGCTGCTGCGAGTTTATTATCACTCGAACGTATGAGTTGTATTAAGCATTTTTTAGGAAAAAAAGTGAGAGTTTTACTCTTGGAATGAAAGAAATAAGTACTTTTTGCTTTTGTGGACAAACGCCACCAGCATTATTTTATCAAGGGTGAATTTTCATCATTCAAATTTGTTGTAATAATTTTTAAGCTAAGTTGTGTTCTTTTCTTTCAGTGATGAATTGTCTCGGAAAATGTATCTGCATCACAAAGTCAATAAAAGATACGCGAGTAATATTTGACTGTAGCAAAGGTTCGAGTCCAAGTGTGGATTGACAATGCTACTGCGCATTGATTATATCACCGAGCACGGGCAAGTTGCACGTATAGGGGAAAACGAAGAAAGCACATTCCGAGCACGTAATTAATTACGAGTTTTGGATTTTTGCACAGTTATACACGGACTCCATCCGCGTATTGCTACTACTGCACTGGTAGATACGCATAATAACCTTATAAGGAATTTAAGGATATATTATTTGCATTCAACAACTGCACGCCGGCTGATGGCCTTCGAAAAATAAAAAACCGACTCGGTTTGAATTTCAAGTGGTGGCGGCGGCAAGAAAAAGCAATGGAGTTTGCGGTTAAAGAGCGACTCTGAGCATTTGCAAATCAAAGCTCGCGCACTCACACACATACGCACGAGAAGGAAATTAAGAAGAACCGGATCCATTTGTATAATACGTGTCTCTCTCTCTCTCTCTCTCGCGCGCGTGCAAGTAGCAGCCTAACGTAGCTGCTGCCGTGTAGGCGCGGGGTTATGCAAGTGCGAGAGGCTTTATACCGAGGGTTTTTTTTCTGCCTCTGTTAGTCTCTCCGCGCCAGGCCAGGCGGTAATGCTCAAACTATGTACGACGAAGATTTATGGGCTTACATTATGTCTATTTATATCATATTTTTCGCGAGAGTCCGGAATTCGTGCGCTGCGTCTGTGTGTGTGTGTGTGACTTGACTTGGCCGTTTGGAAAAAGTTCGCTCTTGGGGCGACGACTCGCGGATATACTGTATACATGTATGCCTCGGCTTGGATTTGCGCTCCTCGCTTAAATGAGTTACTGCGGCTCCTGGAATCTGTAACTAAATTCGGTGTTGCACTATATTTATATTTATTATTTTGATTGCGATCAATAAGGAAATACAGGGTTCAGGGATTCCCTTTCTCGGGAATATGTATGCATGCAATAAACTATAGCGCCCGATATTCATAAGCTCCTTTAATTTATTTGTCGCTCCTGCTACATACTTTCCCACCACAACCGTACACGCTCCTCGGCTCACTTGCACTCGCAGATTTAGACGTGTATTTTTCAACGTACAAATCGCTTTTGAACATTTTAAGCTCTTCGAAAATTTGACAAAGTATAACCGATTTACTCTCTTTGTCCGAGAATCGAGCTTTCGCACGAATTCATTTTCAGCCGAGGATGATTAAGTAAAAGAACTTGAAATAATGATGCAAACTTTTATGATAGTCTTGCGTAACTTTCTGGATTACTTCTTTGGCGATTCGGAAACGAAAACTTTAACCGAAAATGTTTATTAACAACTATAAATTGTCCTACGATGTTTACCGAAAAAGTATGCAGTTTATTATAAGTATATGTAATTACTCGGTAACAAATATGTTTTCGCATATATTAATGTAAGTACGCAAGTACAATAAAAATCGGTAAAAAGCTACGTTACGCGTATTTAAGTATTTAACATACAGTATCTGCAAGTTCATAAGAAGTTACGGGATTTTCACGAACCGAGCTTAAGGATTACGCATGGACTAACGGTTACGTGTGAAATGTTCAACCGATAGTTAAACATTTATTTTTTTTTTCCAAACGGATCTTGAAAATGCATTTTTTAACTGCTGTCTATGAGAATTTTATCAAACGAGAAAACCCGTAAATCAAACGTATTACAGAACATAGTAGAAAGTTGATATAAAAAAAGCATATACGTGAGATAAATCAAATCGAGTTAAAAAAGAAGTAGAGTACGAATATGTAGAAATGATAAAAACAAGATTCCGATAGATTATTTCACCTGGAATCTGGTTAATGTTTCATAATTTACGTACTGATTATATCTGAATATGTTTACCTAGAAGCCGTGTATAATATAATATGCGCTTTATGAAGTGTAAAGTACTTTTTACATTTTACTAAAATGCCACGAATAGACTTTATAAGTTATACTTTTTATATATATTTTACCGCTAAAGGCTTACTCAAGCGCTATTTTGTAGGAGAAAATATATATATATATATATTTAGTAAAACTGAAGCTATATCTAGGATTTCAAACTACTCTTTACCACGTTATAGATCACATAGTATACATTGTCGGCTCCAAGAAACAACGTACGAACTCCGGAGAGAAAGCAAAATGGTACCAACTCAGGAAAAATAGACAAAAAGATACCAACTCAGGAACATAGGCAAAAACATACCAATTCAGAAATTTACTCTTATTTAAGTTGAGGAACACGTCGTTATTTGAATATTAGCTCATGAAAAAGAACGGAATGATTGGAAATATTTGTTTTAATTTTATATTTAAAACAAATATTTCTAATCATTCCTTTCTTTTATATGTTTACAACAAATATTTCGAATCAGTCCTTTCTTTTTTTATGAGCTAATATTAAAATAACGATGTGTTGCCAAATTAAATTGGAGTAAAAAGATTGGTTTCCGAGTTGGTACTTTCTTGTCTATTTTTCTGAATTGATGCGTTTTTGTCTGCGTTCCTGAGACGGTATCTTTTTGCCTTCTTTCCGGAGTTGATACGTCTAATGGCCGCGCTGCAATAAGTTGTGAGGCCGCCCCTAAAAAGCCAATTTCACGAAAAAAAAAGAGGAAAAAAAACGTATATTCATATAATCTCGGAAGTACTCGTTTATTACCCAACATAGGCAATTGGCGGTTCGTGACCCCTCTCCCACCGTGCACGATTTCCCCCCCGCGCGAATTCAATTTCATAAAAAGAATCGTCCAATTAGTCCGATTAAAGCCATTCCCCCTCTCCGTATACCGATCCATCACACCGAACACACATCCCCGACACAATGAGGAAATCTGACACGTTGTATGTATACTGTCCACAAAAGCCGTTTATATTGGAAGGGGGGCCATATTATACTTTACAGTGAAAATCCGTCGCAACATTTTCACGACCTAATGCATATAGCACTTATACATATATAGAGGGGCATTCTAGATTATACGACTTTCGGTCTGGCGTCCGTGCAATAAACTAAAAGTGCAGGCGAGAGACAAAGTAAAGCCGAGGATCAAAGTCGGAAAATCTCTCTCTCTGTTTCTCTGGTTCTATATGTTACAATCGGACGAAAAGAGAGTGCCGAAAGAAAACGAATAGGTAAAGCGTGTGTATAGGAGAGCACGGCACGTACTCGACTCCCCGCTTCTCTCGTTTTTCTGTCTCAATTTTCTGCCGGGCTTTCGAGACTGACTACACACGTATATACCGGCATAGCTTTTGTGCAGTGCGCTATAGGTGAGTAGACGGGGAAAATGGGGCGATATGGACGTATATGGCTCAGAATCTATGGCGACTGGGCATATGTACAAGTCGTTTTTATAGCTAGACTGAATGTTATTTCATTCAAAAAGAATTAATCGATAGTATTTCGAAAATTGATAATGACCTTTTAAATAATAAGGAAAACAAAAAATGGATAAATTTATATATTTATAGATAGGATTAATAGCCTCACTAATTGTCTCGAGATGAAACTATACGGAACAAAGTCATGCATTCGATGAATTAATATAATGCAGACCAATTAAAAGCTTACTTTTAATTATCACATCACGATTCACCACAACGAATTCCTAAATTTATTTGCATCCAATAATTTAAAGTTACCTCAAAATTTGATCATCCATCCCCCCGGCATCCAATCTATCAACTAATAAAGTTGTTCGTTTAACCTTAACCGCTAGCCATTGCACCCCGCTTTCCCCTGCGCATCGCCTTATCTCTTTCTCTCTCTTTCTCTCTCTCTCTCTCTCTCTCTCTCTCTCTCTCTCTCTCTCTCTCTCGCTATCTCGCGTGTATTAAAAGGAGGGGAAGGTGCAACGGGCGCACCAAGAGCTGCGCGCATTTCGTAAGAGAGCGAGAGAGAGAGAGAGAGAGAGAGCCGCAGCAACAGCTCGCGAAAGAGCCGAAGCACGAACTCGGTGCAGCGCGCGCGTGCTGCACAGCCACTTCGCCTTCCTCATAGCCTTTTCTCTCCCCCCCCCCTCCTCCTCTCTCTCTCTCTCTCTTTATACACGGTGAGGGTACTGCAGCGCAGTTTTCTTTGTCGTAGGGAAGCTGTGTGTGTGTGTGTGTGTGTGTGTGTGTGTGTGTGTAGATGCATTGCATGCCGAGCTGGGGAATCGTGGAGGATTTTCTAGCCGGAGAGAAAAAGAATGAACGGCCATATCTTATAAGCGCATTAAAGGTGCATGAATTATGGACAATGATGAGCGTCTAATCTGTCGAAATAAGTCTGTGTGTATGTATGCGCGTGTGTGTCTGTGTATACACGCGCCGAAAGGCTGATGATGGGCCGAGGTGCTCCAGCTGGACGAATTAAGCGAATAGATTGCCCTGTGATTTAAGCTGCGCGCGTGTGCAGGGTTATTGTATCGGGAATATTGGCTTTGTATTCGAGGATTTTGCATTGTGCAGGCGAAATGAAGTTGTGTGTGTGAGTGTGTGTCTAGAGAAAGAGAGAGAGAAGATTGGTACATACGGCGAGTGTATAATGGGATTATCGGAGTCGCGCAGCGGTGTATTGGCTTTGATCCGATAGCCTAATGGTGAAAGCAAATCGACTCGAAATGAAATGTTCTGATTCGGGTATACTGTATTGTATGGGGTATATATACATATACACTTTGTGTGCCAGTGCAATGCAGTCTGCAAAAAAAAAGTACCTTCTCGAGTATCTTTTTGTTCCTTGCGGCTGTGAATCTCCCTGGGTTGATGATCGTACACCTATACAACCCGAGCCAATATATTTGCAGCTGATAATGTTCCAGCTCGTTTTATTGTTTGATATTTTATTTAGCTCCAACGATGCGGGACGATTGAATAAAAACACTTTTACTTTTGACGCTATCGTCGCTCCGAGCAGCCCGAAATTCCTTCATTATAAACTGTGCGCCAAAACACGGATCTGCTCGCAACCGCATCAAAGTGTGTGAGATTTAAAAGCCAGCCTGTATGTATACGCATCGTTCAAAGCTGCAACTGAAAAAATCTTTATACTCTCCGCTGGGAGGAAATTCAGCGTCAAGAGGTATGAAGGATCGTTGCGGCCGCATGTATACGCAAGTAGTCGCTCCAATAAAGACTGAGAGACTGGCTCGCGCATGCTTAGGACAGGGCTGACCTTAAACTCTCTCTCTCTCTCTCTCTCTCTCTCTCTCTCTCTCTCTCTCTCTCTCTCTCTCTCGCTCTCTGTCTTTCTCTGCTGCCGCGCGCAGGAGAGAAGGCTGCAGCGATATTCCCTTGACACCGCTTCTCTCTCGCGGTGAATGCACGCCAGTGCGCGCACCCGCAGAGAAAGACAGAGAGAGGGCAGCTCACGCAGCAGCAGCAGCAGCAGTAGCAGCAACAGCAGCTTCCTGCTTCACATGTTGTATATTTCATAAAATATTGAAAGCAACGGTATCACCTGGTATTCACCGGGAGAACTGCGCTGCTGCTGCTGCTGCTGCTGCTGCTCCAGCCACCGCTGCTCTTCTCTCTCTCTCTCTCTCTCTCTCTCTCTGTCTCTCTCTCTTGCTCCTCCTCTCTATGCTACTATATACGCTTCTTCCTCGTTTTCTTTTTGATCCTCTTTTGCGAAGAGCAGCAGTAGCAGCAGCAGCAGCAGTAGCTCCTCTTTCTCGGCTTCGCTCTCTCTCTCTCTCCGCGCTCTCTTTCTTTTCCTTCCTTCTCGCTCCTTTTTTCTCCTGCTTTCTTCTCCTTGTACTTCTTACGCTGCTCTTGCCTTCTCTTCTGGTTTTCCTCTCTCTCTCTCTTGCTCGCGTAGTTTGCACGAGATGGAAACGCGAAATCGAATGCGTTTTCTAGTTAAAGAGAGAGAGAGAGAGAGAAGGAGGAGGTATAGACAGAATGAGTGTGTGTGTGTGTGCGCGCGAGTGTACGCGGGCTCTGCACTTACGGAAGCTCGGCCACTGCACGGCTTCAATAATTCATGGGGGTAATTTACTTTTGAAATACAGTGCAGTTACACACGCAGAATGCCATTTGCTACGGGCCTGCGAGAGGGATTTTTCCGACTTTTTGCCGGCTAATTTATCACTGAATTGTTGGATTGGACGGATTACGCTTTTCCTAGCCCAGCTCGCTCTTCTGCTGCTGGCCTGCGTCTACCTATACTATACAAGCTCTAACTCCTCCGCGGCCGCCGTTTACTCGCGCGCCTATTGCTTCCCTGTATCTGCAGCCACGTGCGCTGTAGCGGCGCGTTGGATCGAGTTTAAAAGGATGATCCTTTTGTGACAAGTGGAAGGCGGCTTAAGGAGGATGGAAACTACGATGAGGAAGTAGGTTTTCCTTTGAACAGGATTGCGCGCGCTTGCCTTTTTTTTCTATTATGTTTTTGGAGAAAGATTATATTTCTGTTGTAATCATTTCCGTCCCGAGCGCATTTGAAGCCGTTTAAAAGCTGCTCGCGGAAAAGTATACTTTTTTTTAAACTATATCAAAATTAATTTTTGTAAAAAGAAACAAGTATATATAATTCGAATAATTTCTTCTTTTTTTTTTGTTCAAGATGTTACGGGCCGAGAAGCTGGAACGTCTCGACTTCGCACTGTAACACGAGAGAAAGAATGATTTTATATGCAAATGTTGAATTTTAGCCAACGACCTTATACATTACGTAATCGTAAGTTTTCTCAACATTCGCTATATGTATGTGTAAACGCCGTCGTGGAATACGTAATATAATCGTCGCGGACTATATACTACGCGCGAGGAGCTTTGAAAATATCATCGCGCACCTCGAGATTTGCGTTTATATTATTATGCGCATTTTTTTATATACAATCTCGGGTATACGCGCCGCGGCAGCCTGTTATGAATACCTAAAAAATCCATTTGGCTTTACAGTTAGGCCTAACGGAATCCTTATCAGAGCGAATTACTTTTATTCCCCGCGCTGTATAATATCCTACCTCTCGCTTTGTCTCTCTCTCTTTCGCTTTTCGGGGTACACATATATATGTATATATAATGCGAGCAGCGAGAAAGCGATAAATATCAGTCATCTCGGATTTCGATGTTTCATTTATCAATTTTCGCCGGGACGGAGGCCGATGCATAAATCAATTATTTTTTCAATTTGGTAAACGATATCGGGACCGACCGAGTGGGGGCAAATTAAAACGAAGCGCCTGATGAGACGCTCGCAATTTTTCGCAATTCGATGATTGGTATATAAGCTGGGGCATATGTGCACAGTTAATGGAAGACACACGCACTTGGTAGCGCACGTCAACGCAATTTATGCTAAAAGCATTCGTGTTTTATTGGGGACGCGGTGTTTTTCTGTTTTATTTTTCGCGGCGCGCGTGGGATAACGTTTGTCGAGCGTGTGTCGTGCGCGAGTGCGTTAAGCGCGGCTCTTCGCTCAATGAAATTAATTTGATTAAATAAAAAAAACTAAGTATATGAATGGAACAAGTTGGCGGGCGTGTTTTTCCAAAAATGCTTCGAGACGATCGCGAATGTTTTCGTGGATGATTTCGCATATATGGCTCCCGCGTTCACGTTCGGATGTATGTATACTTTCTATTTAAAGGTGATTTAAATGCGCGGTTGCGTGGTGGACGCGCGGATATACTTTGGCGCTTACTTAAACGGCAGTAAACATTGTCGCAGGAAATATGAATTCAGCTTCTGCATAAAACATGATTTTTAATGACTTCATTGCGAAGGCGCAAGTCGTCGTGCGGTCTAACCGGCGGACGCCGCAAGAACCGAAAATTCGCCACGACTCTGCATATACGTATACTTACATTCAACGATTTATAATCCCAGCTGCAGTAACGCGTAATGCCAACAAACCTCATCTAATGCAGTTCCGCAAACTGAAAAAAAAAAAACAGTCGGCTCTCGCATAATCCCTGCACTAAAAATAGCCTCGTACCCATACACACACACACACACACACACACGCATACGCACACATGCACATAATTACGTAAGCCGCGCGAAGAGAGTCCCGCTCGACTGCATCAATTCGTGAAAGACGTAGAGAAAAAACGAAAGGCCGTCGCGCGCTGTGCTGAGCTGCAGAGGCCAGAAAAAGCCGTCAACATGAATTAGCAAGTTGTCGATGACTCTTACCTCAAGTATATACGAATCGCCAACATGAATCGCCAATTATACACGAGCAAAAGATTAAAAAAAAAAAGTGGAGAACAAGAAGCCTGGATGTGAAGCGAAGTCTTGCATGTGGCGTATATATATATATATAAGAACAATCTGGTTACGGTATATATACTTGGCGGGACGGGGGGAGGGGACGGAGAGGTGAGGGGAAATTATACCGGCGCGCGAGCGATGAGCGTTTCGCGCTCGATCGGCTGGAAAGTATTTCAGGTGAAAGAGGAGCCCTCGGGGCAGATCTTGCGCTCTCTCTCTCTCTCTCTCTCTGTGATGTTGCCTCTCTTGCGTGCACTGCTCTGCGGTCGCGGTAGTTCGATGCCGCTGCCGCCGTCGACGACGACGATCCGAAAATTAATCGCGATCCAGCAATGTGATGAACTGTTTTTTGTTTTTTTTTTGTTCGAGGCAATACAATCATTTGTTCGAGATACTTTGGATTGATTGTGATTGAGGCGAAGTACTTCGACCTCTTGGTGTCAAGTTTTCTTTTCAGTTTGACTTTTGAGGAGGTGTGACCACGAGATTGGAATATAAAGCAGTATTTATATAGAGAGAACGTACAAAATCTATGTCATTATTTGGACTATAAAAACAACATTTAATTTAAAAAAAAAATTAGCTCCCTTACTCGAATAGAAATTTCGATAAATTTGATTGGAAATTCGTGTCGTTCTAGACTCGTCGGTTTCTACTTCCATGTTTAGGGAACAATCAACTCAATCTTTTTTAATATATTTTCTTCAAGTAAGGGGGTTAAATTTTTTAATGGGCAGCTATGAGCATTCCTTTGTGATTTATTTGATTTTTCAGTTGTATTTCAGCGTTGAGAAAATCTTATAAATACTATATTTTTAACTTTAGAGCGATTACTTAAATCACTTTTATAAATTATATATATATACATCTTTTACAAGAATTATTATAAGACATAGAATGCTATAGCTAACAAAATATAGCTTTCCATTTCATGAATTAAATTTATTTAAAAAAAGAAAATAAATAATACTTACTACAAAGATAGTATTAGGTATCACGAATTACACGGCCGGAAAAATTCATCCGAACGGTCAAAATTACAGGTATAGCCTTTTCAATTCACGATCCATCAATCGCTCCGAAATAAAATGATGGATTAATCGTCGAATCCGTATAAATCGCTCATTATCCGTAATGCGGCCTCTGGTAAACGGAGCTGCCCGACGAGATCCTCCAAATCGTAATAACAACGATCGGCTCTTGTACGCACAAAAAGCCTTATATACGCAAACGAGGGCAAACAAGTGCCGGGAGCAGCAGCGGCAGCGGCAGCGGCAGCAGCAGCAGCAGCAGCAGCAGCAGCAGCAGAAAGATGAAAGGGTCTCTCTCGGTCGGATGTCAGCGGCGCGTCGCACGGCTGATTAACTTATTGTTGGCCAGCACGTGTTCGATATCAGACTCTCTATGTATAAAAACGAACTTGAGAGAGTGGGAGAGAGAAAGGCGGGGGGGGAGGGAGGAATGGAGGGGAGATGAATCAGGTGGCGGAGACAATTTGCGCTCGGGGCGCATCGGCGGTCCACATTTCGGCCGAGTTTTTCGGCTCCACGGCCTGGATTAAGGTTCATGCGTCCCCACAGGGCGAGAAAAAAGGAGCTTTCGATCAGCGCGCGGCATCGTATTACATAAAGAATCGGTGTCGATCGCGCATACCGCACGTGCAGGCATTTTTTTGCACGCGCCGTTTTTGAGGACGATGCAGTGGCGATAAAAGTCGCGCGCGTCGCGCGCGTCGCGTCTGCCTTATATTATATATATACTTTATCGAGGGAAGGAGCGCACGCGCTCGATTTTTGCGCGGGACTGGTCCTTAATATATAGTATAACGTAAAATTCGGTCTTCCGGACGTTGTCTTTAAGGAAGCGCTCTGCTGACGCTCAATTATGCATATATGCATATATACGTATGAGAAATTCGGTGCGCTCTAATTTTCCATTGATTTTATTTCGCTCGTCGTTACACTTCTCAATAAATCAATGCAATAATACACTATCACACAATTACAGTCTATATGTATTTAATTTATGATTTCTGTATAGAAGAGATAAAATAAATTTCTTTTAGATTTAAAACTAAATTCAAAATCAATAAAATCAACGGAGAAAATAATAATACAGAATACAGCAAATACTATATAGTATTCGCACACCTAATCCCATCAACTCCTCCGCAGCGCAAACCGATAAATCCCTACAACCGTTTTTCCCCGATCGCGCACTGCACGCACCCAGAGAGAGAGAGAAAGAGAGAGAGAGAGCACACGCACTCATCTCCAGCGGGCATCTACATGAAATTAGCATACGCACGGAAAATCTCTCTCTCTCTCTCTCTCTCTCTCTCTCCTCCCTCGCGTCGATGTAAAATAATGGTCGACTCACAAACGCGCCGTGTGCGATTGTAAATTTCGTCTCTCTTTCTCTCTCTGGCACATGGCAGACACAGGCTTTATAGTCGTCGTATAGCGCGACGCATGCAACGCATGCTAATTGTTCGCGATAAAGGCCCCTTAAAGTCCTTGACTGGCGAGGCTCACGCTATATACATAAGATAGATAGAGAATTGAGAGAGAGAGAGAGAGAGAGAGAGAGAGAGAGAGAGAGAGAGAGAGAGTTTGCCGCGCGCGAAGTGCGAGAGGAAGAAAAAGGAGGAGGTGCGCGAAAGTCCCGAGAAGAAGAAGAAGTCTGTGCTGCACCGCAGGCCAAGAGAGGCTGGATGCACTATGGAAAAAGAGGCGAGTCTCCTCGTAAAAACACGACTTATACCTCTCCGAGCGGAACACAGGGAGAGAGAGAGAGAGAGAGAGAGAGAGAGAAGAGATCGGATCGGTATAGGCACACACCGCACAGCATCCCCGGTGGGGAAATTTGAAAATATCGCGTGACTCTTCTATCTCTCTCTCTCTCTCTCTCTCTCTCTCTCTCTCTCTTTCTCTCTTGGGACTCTCTTATGTATACCCGAGTGCTGCTGCACAGCTTCGACCTGTATAAAATACCTCGCTTCGCTGCTTTAAAGTGCAGCCCTCCCCTCCCCGTTGATTTGAGATTTCAATTCAAGGTTACGTTGATATATCATTTACCGGCGAATAAATACACCGAAAGAATCCTCTCTCTTATGCCCCCTCGAGAGAGAATGCACGTAAGAGCCTGGGTATACTATAAGACCCCCGCGATAACGAACGTCTCGCCGAGCGCGCATGTCGTGGATTTCTCTCTGTCTCTCTCGCTCTCTCTATCTCTCGTGTATGCACATGCGTGCACACGTGCATTATAAGAGTTTTGCGAGAGAGGCGAAGGCCGTATTGGAAACTATATAGTATATTGTAGACGCATTACTGGGCGAATAACGCGGTTGCCGTGTGCAGAATGGGGCACGCACTCCTTTTTTTTTGCGTCCTGCACTCGCGGCTGCAGCGTTATTAGGGTCAGTGAACACTGTGAACTTGATTATTAATCCGGTATGTGATGGTACTTAAGGTATCTAATGGATTCGTTGATAATGATAAGACAATTATTCTCTGAAAAATGCTATTTATATACTTAGATGAAATAATATTAGTAATTAAATTTATTGTTGGTAACTACAATAATTATTGAAAAACTGCTTCTATCGTTCGCAATAATTTAAAATGGTGAAGGTTTTTATTGATTACAGCGAAGTAATTTATTAGCGATAAAATTTATTTATTCGCAACGGTTCGGGAGTTTTGAACTTTACTTCCCTCTTAAGGCTGTAAATTTTTTTTTAAATTACAACTCAACGAAACAAAAAACATAAAATACTTTTTTTTTTAAATATAATAATATAAAAATATAAATCGCACCTCTGCTGAGTTTTAAAAAAAAAACAATTTTTAGTACATCGTCGTCAATTGATCTACTGTCATTGTCCGATGTATATGTCACTTAATAAACCAAGCTTATCTGAATAGTTATAAATCAAAAGGCAAATGAACGGAAAATGACAACAGACACGAAGAAAGGCCGCGATTCTATTGTCTGTTGTCATTTCCCATTCATTAGCCTTTGTTCCGTTGATGTTTATTTGAATTTTCAGTCTCTTCCTAAGTCTCGTATTGCATAGAGATCTATGTCGATTACGGGGCTCTAGAGAGCGTCCTTAGGATTCTCTAAAGGAGGCTAAAAATTTTTATATTTGATAACATTGTGATTTGTGCTGTTTTATTTTAATTGTAAAATTAAAAAAATTCTCCTTCTTTTTGGTTTTTTGATTCATAACCGTTGAATTTATAACTTTTCAGATAAGCTTGGTTTATTTAGTGACGTTTACATCGGACAGTGACAGTTGATCAATTGACGACGATGTACTAAAAATTGTTTTTTTAAACTCAGCATAGGTGGGATTTATATTTTTTGTTTTTTTAAAAAAAGTTTTTTATGTTTTTTGTTATGTTGAGTAGTAATTTAAAAAAAAATTATAGCCTGAAGAGGGGAATAGAGTTAATAACTCCCGAAACGTTGCGAATAAATAAATTTTGTCGCTAATAAATTAGTTCGCTGTGATCAATAAAAACCTTCACCATTTTAAATACAATAATTGATTATCATTTCGAAAGTGTACCTATGTATGAAAAGACCCAAATGATATTAAGGTGTTAGAAGACATAATAGTGAAAATGGACTCATTTATAAAAAGAAAACTTCTAATAATAGAGAAACGTAAATCAGGTGTCACATTATAATTATAATCTTATCTTATACTTAATATAATAAAGAGACAGTGTTTGTTTGTATGGTTATAAAAATCTCAAAAACTACTTAACCGATTACAACGAAATTTTGATATGATACATTTTTGGCATCGTGGAATAACATAGGCTAGGTTTTGTATTAAAATATATCATAAATTATGAAAAAAATGAATCAGGGATTACTTTATATACACGTAACGTAGTAATATAAGGGAACAAATGCGTGCAGCGGTCAGCCGGCGGAGTATTCATGCAATTACGCGCCGCCGCGTGGGGAAGTAGAGTTGTGCGTCTGCCACCAGGTGGCGACAAACAGCGTTCGGCGAACACGTACCTAAGAAATTTATCAAACTAAAAATGTTCTTTCACAATCTTTTGAGTGGTTGTGTGAAAGAGCAATAATAACACCTATAGGAACACGTCAGCATTTGAAATAAATAATATTATTGTAGAAAAGTTAGAAGCAGAATTTAAAGAATATAGATCTATTATCACAGTTTTAAACACTTACGACGCAGTGCATTATCCACCAGTTAATCCAGCAGGTTTCCTTCCGCACCGACTTTGCGTCAAAATAGGAGCTCCTATTATTCTATTAAGAAATCTTAATCCCCCTAATTTATGCAATGGTACCAGGTTACAAATCTAAATTATGCGAAATAATATTATTGAAACTACTATTCTCACAAGCCCTTCAAATGGTGAAATAGCACTAATTCCTCGCATTCCTATGATCCCTACTGACTACCCTTCAAATTCAAAAGACTGCAATTTCCTGTGCAACCTTTCGCTATTACGATTAAAAAGTCACGCAATTAAAGGGTCAAACGTTTAAATACATAGGAATTGATTTACGATCAGATTGTTTTTCCCATGGTCAATTATATGTGGGTGTCTAAGACTGGTAACTCTAAAAATCAGTTTATTTTATTACCGGAAAATAAAAACGCAACAAAGAACGTCATATACTCAGACATTTTATAGATCTATCATTTTTTAACAAAAACATTTTTAAACAATTATTATATTACATCTATGCGTTATAGCGCGGGCGAAGTCGTAACGGGGGATGCTAGTATATGTAATATATATCGACCCCTTTATCCAAGAAAAAGCTATAATAAGTGATATACTTAATGGGATATACTTAATTACATATTCCCATTAATTATTAATTATTAATAATAATTTGTTTAAATAATAAAAAGGTTTAGTTTATTAAATAATTAAACAAAAAATTAGGAATTATATAAGTGTTTAAGAAAATTTATATGTAATAAATGTTTAATTATAAAAACCAGTACGAACCAAAGAACAATGTTGTAGGTGTTTAATATGCATAAATTTTTTTTAAAATTTATATAATTTTTAAATTTTTGGTTTTACGTAATTTCCGTGTATAAAATTCAATGACATGAACCGGTGCGATGCTTCCGACTGTACACTTTTGCATTACGCTGCAAGAAAGGGAAATGCAATTCTAATACAGCTGTTATTACAATCTGATGCCTATATTTCTTGTATAACGATAATGTGCCAATACACTGCTCTACATGTGTACTGAAGATAATCCAGATGGTAGTCTTGACGTCATCAAAGTTTTACTGAAATACGGAGCGACGTGCGAACCCCAACGAGCGCGATTTGTTTGAATTTACACCGCTATTATTTGCTCTTAAAAGATGTGACATCGAAGTCATCAAACTTTTTCTGAACGGGGCTGATTTCACAGTTAGGAATTGTGAAGGACAGAGTGCTTTGCACTGTGCCGCGATTAATCCACATGGACGAGTCATCGATTATGCTCTCGATAAGGGCATTGATGTCAATGTTAAAAACCATGAAACACCCTTACACATTGTTGTAAGATCGGGAACTCCAGAAGCATGCGCTATTCTTTTTGACAGGGGTGCAGATATCTGGAGTAACGATAGCTGTACGCCTTCGCATAAGCAAGCAAGTCCGATCTTTAGGTGTGTGCAGACGAGAGACCTTTGCTTACGCTCTGGAAAGATCCCACACAATGAACTCGTCGGATTATTATTAATTGCACATGTAATGAATCTGGAGAGTTGGAATTTTGCGATTAATCAGAATCACTGAGAACTAATCGAATACGATCCAGAATTGAGAAATCATTATAAAATTTGTGAGGGTGAACTTGAAACGATGAAGAACATAACAGTAGACATTTTACGCACGTGCAAAAAAATATAATCAAAAAATATAAAAAAGGTATGGAAACAGAGACAATTAAAAATATCCCATAAAGTCATAAATGATGTTATGAACTTGAACAGCCTACTCTATCTTGTATGCGTAAGAATAACAAGTTTCTTGAAAGAAGAACATTTAAAAAAATATTAAAACAACAGTTAAAAAAAATTTGAACTGTTGGTTTTCGACATCAATAATTTATTCTACATTATTGTTCATGGACATAAATGGATTGAACATATTATGTTTTAATGTGTTTCTTTTATGTCTGCAAAGCTTATCCTTTAAGCTGTAAAAGCAATGTGTAATTAGACGTAAGATGTAATTAGTATGTATTTAAATACTTCTATGTAATAGATAACTTTCCATCGTTACGCTACCGCGTCACTGATTTTAACTGACTGATTACAACTCATTTTGTAGTGATTTAAATGTGACACTCACTGTGTTTGTTTAAATTTACCTTTAAATTTAACTGTGGTTTCATACCAAAGTGTGAACTTTGAGTATATTTAAAATTTTTAGAAATACATTTGTATTCAAATGTTTGTAAATAACAGTTGCGATTAAACACCATATAATCTATACCTATCTGCCTTTTTATTTTTACAACAACTATTCTTGAGACTTAAAATACTTTTAGGTTTGTCGAAAATAGATATATACAACGATTTAAAACTCTTATATTTAAAATCATTACAGAAATGTTTATTACATAGTTTTCAAATGTTAAGAATATATTTTTTGTTTCATTATTAGATGTGTTTCTCCGTGTATTTATATTATGTTAAGCAAGCGTAGCTCGCAATCAAAGAAATTATCTGTGACTTTTGTGTTTCGAGATCTTCACAAAAAATCTTAAAATAATTAATATTGAACGTGGAATAAGAAATTACGCAATGATATTAATAACCAGGTGGATTATGTTCTCGCTTCATCAAAATAAAAAGAATTATAAGAGATGCTGTACACCTTTACAAATCAATAGCGTATCTAAAATGAACAGCTCGATTCACCTTGACATCTGACGTATCATTTCTCATCTTACTTTCAAGATATTTTTTTTTCTTCGATCGGATTCTTTTATCGTCGTACCTTTTTGACCTATAAAAGTCACGTAAAAGTGCAGAGAAAATAATTTTTTTTTTTAATGTACATACGCTCCTAAAACTCATTAGCAAGACACAAAATGATCCTCAAATACGAGGGATAATACGCAAAGTATATTAAACAAAGAAATCCTTTACAACACAGTCATATAAAATCATTTATGTAGCCTATAATTTTGCATTCGCAGTCATCAAAACGAATGACGCAGAGCGAAGAAATCGCCGGCATTCACTATGTCACGAACGCATTGTAACAATAACACACTTCTGGCCCAAAATAACTCATAAAAAACATATCTTTATAGTCGCGAGCCCGGCGAAGAAAAAAAAAGCGAAATGAAAAGGACAGATATCCTTTAGTCGGTTAAAGCGCTCGTATGCGTCGTTGTATCCGGGGCTGTAACACGAGGGGCCAGTATATACGAGTTTCGGACACTAAAGATCCGTCGATAAAACTGCAACACTTCATCTCCTCTATACAAACTTTTCGGGAGATTTCCTTTATTCGTACAACAGCATCTGCCTTTTAACGTACTCGTAAATGCATTTATAAATATATACGTGCCTATACACGCGATAAAGAAGCCCAGAACAGAAGCACAAGCAAATATACGGAGACTTATCTTATGACGGCTTTACTCGTATATTTACGCGGCAATATTGCCACGGCGAAAACGTCCGGTGGGGCACGCGCAAAGACAAATTTCGCCACGCGCGCGACTTTGAATTTAAAATCGGTATATTTAAAGTCCTTTTTGCCTGAATTACGAGGAGCCGCTGCTGCGGTAAGGGAGATTTCAACGCTCCTCTTCCTCCCCCTCCTCCCTGCTTTAATTTTTAGCCACGCGTTCCACTTTTCCAGTTTTCCATGTAGCCGATATAATTTATGTTTCTCGTGTGTGTACGTACGTAGGACTTTTTAATGCTGCGCGAATCTTTATGGACTCGAGCGTATATCAGTCGCGGCGATATTTAGTGGTTCCGAGAAGGGAATGACTTTGCGAGCTGGTATATATACGCACAATGTTCGCTTGGATTGAACTTGCTTGTAAACATGTCCCCTGCGATTGCGATTCAAAGGCGATCAGCTTGCAAAAATAGGATAATTGCGCGAGCTTTTGCCTGTGGTAAATTGGCACTTGAGTTATCGTATCTGTAAAGTGGGAAACTTTTGATTTAGGGCATCTTTGATTATCGTATACTTTTTGAAGCAACTGAAGCTATCCTTGAACAAATAAATAAAATGTGATTACGTTAAAACCAATGAATGTATTAGTATCTGGTATTTTTAATCTAAATTTGAGAAGGTTATTGATCTCATCGAGCCAAAGAATTTTGAACTCATATTTTCCGTGAAGGTGTGCTGTATTGGAGACAGTCTCTTCAAACCTCCACTAAACGAGTATTCGGAGAATAAATCTCTGGGAATTTCCGGGGAAAAAACACAAAGAAAAGGGTTTGTAAATATAAACGTTGGAAAAATAAAAATATATAATAAGAAAATTGTGTTTCGCCCCGATATAGTATTTTTATTCACTTTTGTCGAAATGAGATATCTGAAAGTTTTTATTTAACGACCATTTCAACTATACAATCATTCGATCGTCACTTTTTGTGAAGGTAAAACAAAATACTTCCCACACTTAAGTATTCATCGGAAAGCTAATCATCCGCAACACGGAACTAAACATATATCGGAAAGGTCCCTACATCGAAATCCCATGTAGCACCAAGTCCCAACAGAGTCATCCCGCGATCATCGCGCCTCTATAAATCCGTCAACGATGACGCAACATAATTAAAATCTCTCTCCGCGCACCAATGTCTACATACTAAAACATCGTATCAATCATACAGCCAAACTATCTCCTCCACAGCGCTCACGAATACATATATATATAT